>JARVGW010000682.1:13905658-13924302 GCA_031762495.1 Anablepsoides rubrolineatus
CAACTAAGACATAAGCTGCTGTCAGGGTTTCCTCCAGCTCAGAGAAGGAAGACGATCACCAGATCTGTGACAGCAAACGATTTATGTTTTTAATCAGTCAAATGGTTGGATTTTTCAACCACTTTATTATTCACTGTTCTAAAGGGATTTATATTAAAAAGCCCAGTAGAGGGCAGCCTATGCTCATTGTATAATTGTTTTCAATACTAAAGTAATTATTTTTTTAATGAAAGCTAAGTTTTGTACAGTTGTGTCTTGTGGGGATGTGTATTTCCCTTTCCAGATAAATTTGTTTCCTTTTAAAACAAGAATTAATGAATTGCACAGGGATGATTTAATGTGAGATTATATAAAGAAAAGTCATTTTTATGCAGAGACTTTGTGTGTACCCATAAAATACAACAGCCAACAGTAATAGAACAGCTGTTTCAAAGTATGTGTTTTTTTTTTGTATCCTGTTATTTAAGCTGAATGAACAGATGGTATAAAATATATCAAATCAGAATCTCCAGTCAGTTTTTCTTATCATCACCTTTCTTGTTCTGCTTTAGCTTTGCCAAGCAGGGGGCACAAAGTGAAGTAGCTGAGATTTAAATTCTTTATGTAGCCTAATATGATCATTTTTATTACTCTAAATTGGAGTTCTGTGTAGTTGCAGATGATCAACGAATGCTTTCACATGAATGGTGCCAGTCCCAAATAATTACTGTAATATGGTCATGCAGCTACATTATTGTAGCTGAAAGAGGTGAACCACCTGAGAAACAGAATTACTGTATTTAGTAGTTCAGACAGAAGATTGCAAGACTTGTAGCTGAAGTCACAATTAAAGACTCCTATTCAAACCAGATGGAAATTATATCCTCAAGTTTTAATTCAAGCTCCATAGAGGATGATGCTAAAACAAAACTAGAGAATTTACATTTCCTGCAAAAAATGCAGTGTGGCTGCTTCATGCTAGAAGATTTTTGCTAAATAGCTAAAAATGCTTCAATTAGCCTGAAAATGGCTTTATAAAGTAGCTGGAATTGTCACGTGTATTCATGTTCGTCTGTACTCCTCCCTGTCAGGTGTCGCAGCTGTACGATGTGGTGCAGAAGTGGGATGCTGTGTCCACTTCTATACCTCAGGTGGTGCAGAGGCTCGTTGCTGTGAAGGAGCTGCACGAGCAAGGTAGGACACAGGACGTGATTGACAGGTTGGCAGTCAGACATACAGCGGGGCTTTAAAACAATGACATTGAATGTTTAAGGAGAAGATTTTATTTAATCTTATAACATCAAATACACGTAGTTTTGTTAGGTTCTAATTTATATTGTGAATATTTTAACTACACTGCAGCTGGGGAAATTTACTCTAATAAGGCCAATAGCTGTGAATTTATTATTTCCCTGTGTTCCAATATTTCATGTGAGGAGAGAAAAACCTTGAAACAACACCCGTGGGAATTCAAGGAGAGACTTATGTAGGTTAGTAGGGAACAAAAGCGTATCTCAGAGACTAAATATGCAAGACTTTGCCACAGATCAAAACAGGGTGTAAACTCAGATCACGTTTCAGGCAGCATCTGGGATGTAATGCTTGGTTTTAAGGATTTGCATACACAATGGGAATTTTTAAGGAGACAAAAGATTAAAACTAAAGGAGAATGGGATTCAAACAGATAATGGAATTAGACTAATCCATGTCCTTTTTAAATGGGAGAGGGCAGAATAATCACTGAGAGGCAAATGTTGACACTGTAACAGAATTAAACCAAAACGTATAAAACTTAAACATCGTCTTTATGAGATAAAGATGTGATATTTTATATTACATTTTATTCCTTTCTGAGCCCATGAAAGTAAAACTTTGACATCAATAGATTGAATTGATATTGGTTCTCTGGGAGCTGAAAAAAAAGGTCACTTATTATTCTGCTTCAGTTTAAAGCAAAAGTTTTCTTCGCTCTGCTGGATTTAGACAAATTATTTTTCCTTTTACTATTAAAGACTAAAATGTAATCTCTTGTTTAATCTTCTAAGCAGTAGTTTCCCATAAGATTTAGATGATCCCTTTTGCAGTGATTAAACAGGGGAACCAGTGTCTCCTATCTGTTCTTAACCTTTTCTCTCATTTGTGTGCCAGCCATGCAGTTTGGTCAACTGTTGACTCACCTGGACACAACTCAGCAGATGGTCAATAACTCTTTGAAAGACAACACCACTCTGCTAACACAGGTACAAAGTTTACATCAAGGGTTAAAAGAAATGCAACAATCCTTTCACACAGTTTATTGAATCTTTTTTGTTTTTCTCTTCCCTCACCAGGTCCAGCAGACGATGAAGGAAAATCTGGTGGCTATTGAAGAGAACTTCGCAGCACTTGATCAGAGGATGAAGAAGATTTCAAAATAAACGATCGCAGAGTTTCAGTCCAGAAGAGACTAGAATTTGGACATTCATATTTGGTTAGAGAGCACAGATGGAAGGGGTGTGGGGTGTAGCGTTGTCCTTTCTGAAAGTTCCTCTCTTGCTCTCAACTTCTGCCTCAGCCTTTTTCACTAAGTGGGATGTTAGAAAGTTAAGACGGGGGGAAAAAAAAGACCAAAAGTTTGTCAACATGTCCACCCTCATTTCCTTTTGCTTTCACTTGCATATTTGAAATTGTTTCGTACATGAATGACACTGATTGCTGTCCCCTGTTAGGGCTATTGTGTTTTAGACTGGATTGTTTTTAATTTTACCAATATAAGAAATTATTCCAACCCTTTTGGAGATTTACACTAATGGTGAATTTGTACTTTAACTTTGGCTAAATGAAACAAATCACGTTGGGATTACTAGATGTCAACTGTTTAAAAAAAATGATGGTCTGTTATCCTTTATAGCGTCAGAAGAATGTTAAAGAGAGTTTCAGACTTGTGGAAGGAAAGCTTGTAAATATGCCTGTGTACCTTATTGTTTCTTCACCCTCAGTCACTTGTAACTATATTATTATGACTGAGACCCAAATGCCACAGAGAAACTTTTAATCTGCTTTGTCATTGCTTACAACTACACTGTTCATCTGTGGTCACTCAAGCAGATCAATAAATTAAAGTGTGATAAGTTTGGCTCTTTACGTTTCTTTGTATGAGAAGATTCTCCTTTTAAAGTCAAATGAATAGAATAAAGCTTAAATGCTGATGTCTAAAACATTAAATGCTGAAATTGTGAAATTGTGTTGTGATGTTAGCTTTTGCTAAATAAAATATGTAATGGTTCTCAAACTTTTCAGCTTTTGACCCACAAAATAACAGCAAAGGCCTGTGCCTTGGTTGATAAACATTGGTATCAGATCAAATAAACAAGGCCATGGTAATGATATTCATTATGCTTCTTTTACCCATTTTAGGTACTCTAAACTCACTCTTTAATCATGTCCATTATCTTGCAGGTGCTCATATTAAGCAGTCACTGGACGAGTTGCAAGTCTGTCACAGTCCATATTTTGTAACAACTAAACCCAAAAGAAAAAAAATGTCAGTCATTTTTAAATATAATTCAGAAAATGTTATCAGGACCCCACTTTAATGTTTTAGGACCCCACTGTGGGTCCTGACCCTAACTTTGGGAACCACTATAGGATAAACTAGCTTACAGGTTAATTATGATTTTAAAATATGCTTAAATTTAATAAGTTTTATTCTGAATCTTTAAAAAGAAAAATCTTCCCTCTCAGCTGTTGTAATGAAGCATGACCACTGGGTGGCAGCATAACATCGACTAAACGATATTAAAATCACAAATATTGTTTATAATTAAGAAAATGTGTGTATCTTTGTAACAATAACACATGACCCTTTTTAACTCCTAGTCACTTATTTATATGTAACTAAAATTATACGTTTAAATTAGTTTTATGCTATAAATTGTAAAAATCTACTTTGTATTTGCTATAGAATCACAAAATCCATTTTGTTTGATTTTATATTATGAGAAACAGCTCATTATGACTCATACGAGAGAAAATATTGAACATTTTATTGAAAACTTGTTTTAACTATGAAATAAAACCCACCTGTTTATCACCAATTAGGAGCCTCTTCTCATTTTCCCCCATCATATAAAGACTTTTTACAGAACTTCACCAATATTTAAAAGCATTTAAGCTTTTTTAATAACATAATTTTTATACACATGTAAATAAAAACAAGGCTGTGAAAAAGTCCAATTAAAAACATTCTGTTTCAGATGAAACAGGAACATTCTAATGGAGCATTTTTTCCTCTCAGTGAACTACTGAGAAAGTGCTTCGGAGGTCAAGCTCGAATCCTTCTGGCATTAGTAGGTTTATAAAAAGTATAAAACAAAAAGCAGGCTCATGTTTGAAGTAGGGTGACGGTATTAGTGACAAAGGCTGACAGATAACGGGACCAGAGAGCGGATCAGGTGTTTGAGGCGACTGAGTCAACCAGACACTTCAGCACCTGCGAGTTAAGGAACACCACGACGAGACTGAAATTTAATGATTGAGCCGAAATTTGGTTCTATTCTGAATTTTAGTACTTTGAAATAATTTAGGTAAAAAAAAAAATTTAACAAAACATCTAGCTTTAATTTTTAAATTGATGCCTAAATTAAATCGTCCTTTTATTTTAGAGAAGTGCTGAATCTGGACGTCAGCCTTCGTGAAGCTGATGACTGTCCTGTTCACACAGACGGATCATACCACACAGGGAATAAGATCCAACGCTCCAAGCTTAGACGGGAATGCCCCAGATGAGCCCAGAGACATTATTTAAAGTATATCATGTTCTACTACATTTGTCTTTCTATTTTTGGGAGCAGGGGTTTGGGTCAGCCCTGTCATTTCTGTTAAGACACAGTTCAACACTACTGCAAAGCAAAAAGACAGCTACAAGGTGTTTCTGTGGACAATGGATGAATAATAAAACAGACGCCGTGTTGGAGGGAAAAGGGTCTTATAGAAGGTCTGATTCGAGTAGATATTTGTAAGAGATATATTTGATTTTGTAGAACCGCTACCTTTTGCTCCTCTGGACAGAGGAAATATTTAAAGTCATCAGGCAACACAGAGACAATGAGCACAGAAAGCTGTAAAATCTGTTTCTGGTGCTGATACAGGGAAATCTGAAAAAGAAGGAAAAACACGGAGTAGGAACCCTGAGTGTGTTATTCGCTGCCAGTACCTGTTCAGACAGGTATTTAAAGTTTAATAGCCCTCTGTGTCTTGTTGTTTTTCTCTTTTATTTTCCCTCAGGTTTTTACCTCTGACATATAAAAAATGAAGAAATCACAGAGCTGATTGTCATCCTTGTTTCAGAGAAAATAAACAAAATACCCGGTTGTGATCACATTTTTACCTATTTCAAATTGTCTTCAAATCTCAAAATGCAAACCGCTAAAAGAGATAATATATATATTTTTAACTAGCTGGAAATAAAACAAAAAGTGAGAAAAATAAATAAATAAATATGTAACAGCTGATGTCAGAAATGTGAAAGATTTTACAAAGAAGAGAAATCACACAGAGGCACTCTGCATCAATTAAGTCAGACAGATTTTCCTGAATGGGTTTAGACAGGTGAGGAGGCTGTTGTGAGGCAGAAAGATGTGCAAAAGAGGTGGGCAGACGTATACGTAGAGAAATAACAGGCCGTACAGCCCGGAGTCGCGGGGCAGAATGAGGCTTGTAGCAAATAAAAAGAGGGGAAAGTCGGAGAGAAGATGGGGCAAAGATACACAAAGGGCTCGGCGGTAAATCAGGTTTAATAGACTAACAAGATTGTCTGCAAAGTCGTCCTAATGCTCCAAACACAAGAATGTCAACAACTTAGCTGTTAAATCTGGTCAAAATGTGACTGACTGGGTAAGGTGGGGAAAATAATAATAATTTCTAACTTTATGGCCTCTTAAAAGCTAGATGTCTTGTTTGAAAAAATAGCAAGATCTGAGTTATATAATAAAAAACAAGTAGTTTTGTTTAATCAGTTAGCAAAATATTTTATTTGTGTTGCTTTAAAATCTTTGGAAAGCTCTGTCTCATGACCACAAGTAAAAAAAAAAATAGACACTGCATCTAATATGATTTTTATGAGTTAGTTGTCAGGGGGACGTGGGAAAAAAGAGTCAAAACAAACACAATGAAAAAGAAGGGCAAGCTGGGATACCAAAAACAAAACGAAGGATTTACTGTATCACTTACAGCTGTATCAGTTGGTCCCAGTTCAGAGCAGGAAAAGGATTCCGACAGCTGGTGTGTGTGTGTGTGTGTGTTGGGAGAAACTGGGTGTGGAGCCTGGACACTGCTGGACAGAACGAGAGAAGCGTGGTGGCGTGGTTGGAAATTCCCCAGACTCTTTCTAGCTGTAAAGCAAAAGAGATCAATGGTTAAGATCTGATTTAAACGTTGACTCCCACCTCTGTTAATCCTTCTTTTTTGTTTTTAAACTGGTGATTGTTGCGTAAATGTCAAGCAAAGCAAAAAATTAAATAAAAACATCGTCCAAAATTTCAATTTCTTCCAAACATTATAACATGATTTTGCTTCCTATGTGTTTATTAGTTATTTGATCATTATGAGGTTGTTTTTAATGTTTGTTAAAAATTTAAATTAAATTGTTTGCTGATTAAAACAGCACCTAGACAGATATTTAGGGGGGTAAAATAGACAATACACCTCAATCAGTGAGAACTTTGCACCACTTGTTTACACTCTGTCAAAACATAAACAAAACAAAAGAGCAGAATCGCACTGAACCAAACCTCCATATTTAATTCATTTCTTGCTTTGTTAAAACAAAAGTTAATTAGTCCACAAAGGCAACATAAAACGTGGTGCTGCAAACAGTGTTTTTTTATGATGACACAAAGCAGACTGACAAAACAAACAGACGGCAGGGTGGAGAGGGAGGGGAGCGGAGAAACTATGCTGAACTACTCGGCAACAGCCACTCAAGTCGTGACGTGTCGGCGGTGCTTCCTGCAGCGCTTTAACCCGGGTCCTAGAGACAGTATTTGAGCTTTCTATTCGCTACTTGATGCTGTTGCTATGGGGGCTGTGCATGTCGAGGCGTGCACGTTTCACTGTGCGTGGAAAAAAAAAAACACGCACACATTTGGTGTGTGTGTGCTGAGTTTGGGATTAGGGCTGAAGAGCCCCCTTTAAACGTGATGAAACTTGGTTTTATTCTGTCACTTTGTTTTTGTTTGTTTGTTTGTTTACTGCTGATCTGACTGCCAGGATATTAAAAGCTTCTGTCTGAGCTGGTGACCTTGTTGAACTTTAAACTCTGTGTTGGAGTGAGAACAGATTGCAGCCCAACTTTTTTTAAAACCTTTTATTTGAGTTTATAGTGAACTACTGTGAAACGCGCCTTTAGTCTGAGCTGAACTGGTGTTTACAAAAATGTTAAGAATTGTTCTGCTAAACCTTCACTCTTGTAAATTCAAGCGTCGTCGTTTTCTGGTGATTTATAAAATAAAATAAACAAATCGATCATTGCTGATAAAGTAACGCTCATGCAAGGCGGAGAAATATTGAATAAAAGTTTCTATGACTGGGTAATGAATTCTGCTGGGTTTCATCATCATCTGCTGGAAATAAAAGCCTGGCGTTTAAAAAGAAGAGGCAGTGGTCTGCTGCTGGTTCACAGCCAGCATGCTCGCGCCACGGCTCGGTCGGGGCGTGTTTTGATGTCTCGCGGAGCTGCAGATAAATAGAGCGCGCGGTATGAAATGTCTGAGACCAAAGTCCATGCTTTCTAAAAGCCTGGGCGTGTAATATAATAAAAAACTGTTTATGATTTACCAGACCGCTGGTCTCCACAAACACGTTGTTTTAAAGTTAAAGCAGGAATAGCCTCCTGTATGGCAAAACAATATACCATATAATGATAAGAAATGTTACATTCTAGAATCAAAAAGAATTATAAAGAGCATATTCTTTCAGCCTTAAAATGGTGGATTTCTTTTGTAAGAATTTTATTTCAGATCTCCACATTACTCATTTTATTTATGAACAATGCTGTGAAAACATGTAGCTGAACGCCATTTGCCCGAGGAAGATTGTCGCTTGAAGAATCCAACATATTTAGCGTTAAATAAATGCTATTCTGCAAAGACAAATAGTTATCTTTCAAATAGTAATATTTGTCTGGCCATTGATTTTTTTCTTATAACTGCTGCAAATTTTTTGTTATTATTATTTAAATATCTTAAAATTAGATTTTACTCACCTTCTTGCATTTTAATGATAAGATAACTTGCTAAAAGAAAAGAAAAAGAGTCTAACATAATTTGAGCTTTGAATTTTTAAAATAAATTACATTACAATATTTTTTTAAATTGTAGATATTAATTTTACCTCAGTTTATTATTTTGACTTTGAGGCTATTTTAGACACCTAAAAAGTAGGCTACCTAGCGAGTGAGGTTAGAATATATGTTATAACGGCCTGCCATACTCAATTATTTCGTTCCCCTCAGAATGTCACGCTTTGATAAAGCAGATGTGTAAAACACGTCAGAGAAACTTTAGACAAACAACTTAAATCCAACGTCAAACGAAAATGAACGGAGGGGGATGACAACCTCATTAATAAACACGTCACGACCATGTAAGCGCTAAATTGATTGGCCACACAACACTTAAAAAAACGTGGAAAACACTTCGATTCAGCTTTTCTGTTCCGATGGAAAAAAAAACAACAATTCTTCGACATTAGATATCCATGCATATATGTATATTTTTAGATTTTTGTTAGAGCCAACAGTGTTTAATAAAACATGTTCTGATTCTGCTGGTGTTATCCCCAGCTAGAAATTGGTTGCCAAGCATTGCATCATTCCTTTCATGTGACTCCCATACGCCCCAAATTCGTCCTGGCCGTCTTATGACTGCATCACAACTGCTGCTCGTACAAACTATACGGACTGGAGAGAACAACCAGCTGCGACGACAACAGGCCACGCCCATTTAGCACAATCCGGGCAGCCAATTGGATGTCGCCAAGGGAAAGATCTCACCATCGCGCTTCTGATTGGACAATCTCACCGTCGGTCACCCCACTCAGGATAGGTTGTAGTGAAACTAACTTTTTATGCATAGTTCGGTTGGCGTCTTCCTCAATAAAAACACCGCCGGGAGTTTCCGTAAAATCACATTCAGCTGTCAAGACTGAACAATGGTTAACATGAGCGATCATCAATTTTTACTAAAATATCTACTTTCAACTTCGAGACAGTCGAGACGGCGAGCTAATAAAAGAAAGAGGGTAAGCAAGAGTTCATATTTATTGTAGTTGGTCGATGCTTTTTTTGGTGTTTTGTGAACTTGGTGTGAAGTGGTCCGGCTGGTGGGTGCGTGTTTTTTTTTTTTTTTGGCATTTAACCCAGTGCCGTTTTTAGAATAACATTTGTTTAAATCAGTCATAAACCACATTGAGTTGTTTTTATGCGGTTGTTTGTTTAGTTTTTAGGCTGTCAAATACAGACTTTTAGCCAGAAGTTGCTTTAGCTGCTGCCTGTCTAGTCTAGTGAATACAGCCGCTCAAATCTTTAGGCATCGTTGGACTATTTGTACGAATGTGGTCGTCCTTACGGCTTTTATTTCTGTATTATGCTTTGATCAAACATATGCTTTTAATAATTCACTTCGTTTCTCCCAGCCTATTCTTTTCTTTTTGTTTCGCTCATTCCTCCTGCTGGACTTACATTTCCATGACGTAACTGTCTTGGCTTACAGCTGACATGTATATCAGCTAAAACCATTAAAACTTTTCTTTTCTATTGATTGTTTTTTGAAGAGTCGTTTTCAATTACAAAACCCAAGTTTTTAATTGTGGCACACACACACAAAAAAAAAAAAGTTTTAGAAAAGAAACGAGAGTTTCTTAATTTAGTCAAACCACTACTAGAGCTTCTTTTAACATTTAATTTTAATTCTATTGAGTTTAAATAGATGAAACTGAAATTGTTATTTATATAAAATATGACAACGTCTGTTGTGTATCCTTTTATGTAGAGTGATAAATGTCAGACATGCAGTGCTTCCTTGTGCTTAAACCTCTTGTTTTTCAACCTGAACGTGTTTTAAGAGCCGCAAAAAGCAGGGGGCGCACTGGAGAATATTTTGGTCTTTGTTTACAACCAATATGTTTATATTAATTTATATCCTCATTATTTTTTTAATTATATTAAGGTATTTATAATATACTTTTACCCCTTTTAATAAAAAAAATAATTTCTCCCTGTCAGTTGTTTGAGGTCTTTTTTGTTTTCTTGCTCTGTATTTGCTCAAATCATCATTTTTCATTTTGAAATATCAGCAATTTTTAGCAATAAAATAAAACTTGTTTTAATTGAATACAAAATAACCCATATCTTTTATGTGTATTTTTCTTCAGAATTATTGGGACAATATATCTCCAACAATTTTCCAGACTTGATTAGCAGAGAATTTCTAAAGGTAAATTGACTTTTTGTTTGACTCTTTCACGTGATCATTTTTAGTTGTTGTAACCTGAGGCATGATTTTATGTGATGTGCAGTTACTATCTTTATTATATTTTATAATTAGGAGTAATGTTATTTGGATTGGCACTTTGTTTTTTTTCGATATATATTTTTAAACATCTTTATTTATTTACACACACACACACCTAGTTTTCCTAATCACAGCAGTTGCAGAAAAGTGGTTTAATTAATTTCTGAAAGACTTTTTTTGACTCATCAGTAGTCTAACATGCAGCTGCTTTGTGCTCTTCTTTCATCTGCTCCCTTACTCTCCTGGGTTTGGCGGCTGCTCCCACCCACCAGGTCCAGTTTAAACTGTGTGGCCGTGTATCTGTGTGTTGCGACTGATTGGCGAGATGACTGCCGAGTGGCTACACCTGCCCCCGCCGTACCCTCCTGGTGTAGGGCCGTTGTATGGTGCAGAGTTGGAGGCGTGGTATGAGGACCTGCAGGATATTCTGGGCTCCGATTCGGGAGGGGCAAAACTGGCACGTGCCCCCACATGCACCGAGGTCAGTAGTTTAAAAACTACATTATTGTAACTGTGTTGTAGTTTATAGTTCTCTTTAATAGTTTCATAACAATTGATGGTAAAAGTTAATTGTACTTGTGTTTTTTTTTTACTTTCTGCTTGTAGAAGGAGCCTGAGTTTCTGGATGTTCTGGAGAGTTGTTCTTTGACGTGGCTCACCGATGGAAACCAGACATGGGCTGAAGGTGTCCAGAAGACAACAGAAGAGCTCCACACCACCCAAACTTTGCATCACTCCTCGTCATCGTCCTCTTCATCATCTTCCTCCTGCATGAGTCCAGCTGTTGCAGAAGAGCAGCGAGTGGAGGCTGAGAGAAGTGGAGGTGGCAGTGACTTGCTGCCTCCGGAGTTCTTTGAATTGCTGAGCGAAGGAGGAGTGGGAGTGGTGGATCAAAGTGGAGCTGTGATCAGCGGTGGCTATTATTATCATCATCAACAACATCACCACTCCAATAACCTCCATCCTGCATCTCCCTCAGCCAGCGAGGAGGAACTGCCCTGCGTCCCAGATTCTCCCTCTTGCTCCTCTTCAGCTTCCCAATCACCGTCTCAAAATTGTTCTCCTCCGTCCTCACCTGTCTCCTCTCCCTCTGTCTATTTGTCCTCCCGTTTGGGGAAACGGAAGAGGACCACTAGCGAGAGGGCCAACAGTGCCTTGTCCTCGTTCTCCTCCTCCACGCAGCGCACATCCTACTCGTCTACCAAAAAGAGTCGCAAAGAAAGAGAGCAGGAGAACGAGAGGAAAGTACAAGAGTTAACAGAGCAGAATGAGCGTTTGAAAGCAGAGATCGAAAGGCTGGGAGAGGAGGTGCAGAAGACAAGGAGAGCTCTGATTGAGAGGCTAGTCAACACCAGGAAATGAAAGAGGGGGGGGACAGGATGGAAGACAGGAGTACAAGATAAAAGGTCCTACAGAATTAGAATAAGCAGTGGTGGGAAAGCTGAAATGCAGTAGTCAGGATATGACAGACAGAAGAATGCAAACCAAAGATACAATTTAAAGGTGGAAGTTTTAGGAAGAAATGCAAGTAAAGATGGCAAGAAAAGCACTGAATGTCAAGAGAAAACATAAAAGAGTTCAGAGAGAAAAGGCTGCAACAGCATTGCGGCAAATTGAAAGGACGCAGAATGTATGAAGGAAAGAAAGCTTGAGATGCAAATCATGCAGTGAATTTAATGAATGTTTTTTTATAAGGATTTAAAATAGATTCAATCGAATGGAATGGAAGGAATGAAAATGGAACATTAGTTGAGTGTTTATTAGAAAGGAGGTTGAGTTTGAGAGAGCATTTCATTGTCATTTATTCCCACCAGTTTGCAATAAATTGTAACTTCTTCCTTAAGGGCTACAATCTGGCTAGCAGAGATTATTTGCCCCAATTTCTGAAGAGTTTTGGAGCTCAGGAATAGTTTGAAAGTGCCCCGTGCAATGTGAGTATGAGAACATGTTTTTTTTTTCACCTTTAAAATATTAAAATTAAAAAAAAGACCTTTTTTTCCAAGTTTTATATAACCCACGGCTTACGTTTATATTTAGATAAAGCAAGCAATTCGGCTATTCTTTGAAGCTGACCTTTTCTAGCATTTTTGGGATCTTGTGGTAGAATTTAGTTCTACCTAATTTTGCTATTTTTATATAAAGCTGTAATATATATTCACAGTTGTACTGTAATGGCTTGTACTGTACGATCAACATACTGTTTTTTTTCTTATTGTACTCAAATTGTTTTTCATTGAAATATGCATGGCTTTTATTACTGCATCATAATTGCGTATTTTACCATATTCATTGTAATTACAACTTTGCAATAAAACAAAGTAAAAACATGTATTTTGAGTCAGATATTGTTTTATTTGCCTTGTTGATGTTTATGCTGTTAGGTTTTATTTGTTTTAAATGAGTTTAGAAAAAGAATAAATCAAAGTAACAGAATAAAACAGGACATTGTTCCCCACTAAACTTAAACAGTTTATTTATAGATCCAAAAAGGTAGCAAAAGATTATTTTCCAGAGGATATAAAAAAACATCTTTAAATGTGAAACACACCTTCCAATATTGTATGCTGACTTTATCACAGGGCGAGTATAAAATCAGTTTCTTTTGGTGTAGGGATTTGGAAAAAATCCCTCCATTCTGTAGCTGTATTCATTTGACTGTCTCTTTGT
Source organism: Anablepsoides rubrolineatus (assembly GCA_031762495.1). Classification (NCBI taxonomy): domain Eukaryota; kingdom Metazoa; phylum Chordata; class Actinopteri; order Cyprinodontiformes; family Rivulidae; genus Anablepsoides; species Anablepsoides rubrolineatus. The sequence goes on from JARVGW010000682.1 coordinate 13,918,855, forward strand.
GTTTTCATTTCCCCGTCGGCCTATCCAGCATTTCATTAGTCCTCGGTGCCAACACCACATTGTCTTAGATTCTGTCACGGCTTTGCCTTAAGCTAATACCCTCATCTCTCAGTGTACATCTTGTTCCCATTTTTCTATCAGATTCAAAACCATTCTGTTCTTTCCTTCCTCTGACTAACCTTCATTTTTGCTTTCCCTTTTTTCCTGCCTCACTTCTTCTTGCCCTTCTGAGGTTCAGGGTTCTTCCCCTCAGCATGAGCCAGTTGTTTCTTAAGGTCCAAAAGTTTGGACACCTCTGCTGCAATCACGTCCTTCTCTGCCTTCTGGGTTTTGAGTGCTCGAACCTTGTCCCCCTGTGAAGAGCGGAAAAAAAAAATCTCATAAATTGGTGTCAAATTAAATGCATGTAATCTATTTCAGTATGAAAATACCAAGGCATTCACTAATCTGGAAATGTGTGTTTAATTTGGAGCTGTATTAGTAGAAAAGCTAAAATTCATGAAAATTATAAAACTGAAAAAAAAAACTTAATTGTGATTCAGTAAACGCAAACCTGCACACAACAATTTCCTAAATGTAAAACAAATCATTCAAAACCTTTCAAAATAAACGATTATTTCTCTAATAGTTTGCGCGCGCATTATTTTATGACGTTTTTCCCTTTTATTTTATTTATAAAACATCAATTAGCTTTTTGATTACATTGCAAATAAAAAAAACAAATAGAAATAAAAGTATAATTTTTGAGCGATTCTTTTAACAATGCGGCAAAACAATAGCAAAAAGAAATACCTTTAGGGTTTGGCGGATCAGTTTATTGTCGGCGTCGAGCTCACCTGCTCAGCCACAGCCTTTGTGAGCTGCTTGGCTTTCTCTGGGTCCACTCCAACCACCGCTGTTGGTTTAACGCCATCAGTGGGAACGGCTGCAGCAGCAGGTTGAGTATTGGTGATGGTCTCGGGTGGTTTCTGAAGATGTGAACAGACGAAGAATTTTTATCAAGCGTTTCAATGGAAAGCTCTACTGATTACTTGCTTTATTTCAATTACACCCGAAACGCAAATTGTTAATGAGATTTTATGAATCGCTATGTGAATGGACAATGAGTCACACTAGGATGAGTAAAAAATCCAACATAAAAAGGCGATGAATTGGCAGCTAGTGTTAGTGAGGGCGGTCGGTAATCAACACTGACAGCAGCACAAGTGTGGACTGACTCTTCACAAACACATGCCACTCAATACCTTCTTATTAGATGGCTCCTCTTCAGGCTAGAGGCAAGAAGGTTTAGAGGGATTATCTTTATTTATATGATGGATGTGACATACATAATTTAAGTATTTTCACTGCATTTTGCTTCTTATGTTTTAAGAAAAAGACACTTTTTAATTTCCAGTGACAGTTTGACAGAGGCATGCGAACAGTTGGACCTATATGTTTAATTTTAACCATATGCTTTATAAAAGGTTAATCCACATCGATATATGACCTGTCTGAACTCATGCACAGATCATTAGACATTATAAACATCAAATACCTGCTGTCCACCAAATCTCTTCTTCAAAGCTTCAATCTGGTCAGCCTCCAGTTTCTGAAATAACGGACTGACCTGGAAGTAAAACAGGTTGGCAGATGCAATAAAAAAAGAAACAAATCAGGACATGTATGTAGACATTGTTTAAAACTAATTTGTTTATTCATCCCCAGGTCAATTAAGCTGAATATTTTACTCTGCTGATCTTTGAATAAATAAGATTATTCAAATAAACAGATAATTATCTATGTGGAGTTTTCAGGTCTTGGTCACTCTCGCATAAAAAAACATAATGAGAGGAAACAGTTTGTCAGAGAGCTCTTATATGTAAACGTTTTTTCTGGTTTTCTGTCATGGAGGGTCTTGGTTTTTGTCTGCAGACTGCGGTTGCCAGTCGTGACAGTCGGGCTGTTTTAACGCAGCGTTGTCAAATTGCTGCACAGACAAGCGACCACAATTAGACCTGAAGGGACAAGTGGCCTGAGAGAAACTTGCTGTTTGCTGGAAGGCTGAGACCTCCATTTGCTATTTATTCTCTTATTCATAGGTGTGTGTGTGCATGCAGGCATTCACAAAACTGCAATGCCTTCAACATTACTGAAATACTGACAGACTGTTGCGTTCTCATTGTATCACCCAGCTTCGACACGCTGCACGTTTTCTGTGTCTGCAAAGGTGGAACTTATCTATCTTACATGCAGAGGTCATACTCACGGTGCCAATGCGGTGGCCAGCGCTCAGAGCACATACAAAAGTTCCGGTGCCCTGCAACATGGTATTGATACAAGACCGAGGGGCGTTGAGTTGATCCCTGATGGTTTGGCTGACCTCTGGCATATAAGGTAAGAGCATCACTGACAGCAAGCAGGAGATATTCACAGAAACACCAGTCACAGTGCCGGCACGCTGCCTGAAAACATCAAACAGGTCACATCAACTCATCAGAGGTAGAAGTATAAATTAAACCTGAATCTGTATAAAATAAAATTAGGTTTTTTTTCTTTGGTTTAAAGACCAAAAAAGATGAAATTTCGCAAATTAAAGCACTATATAGTGCCATAGACCGGTTTAGGTCATCTTACCTTTCCAGATCTCCGCCTTTGATCTTCTTCCAGGGTTCATTAACCTGAATGTACTGGTTGCCATGACGGGAAATGTTCAGGATGTGTTTCAGGGCGTCGCGAATTCTGGTGAAATGAACACAGCGTTCTAACATGTAAACCATACAATAATACTAAACTTGTATATTATCATTTTAATCGTCAATCAAATCTAATACTAGCGTCTAAATCCAACATTATGTCCTTACGATTGTTTTTCACATTCAGTAGGATCAACTGGTCTTACCTGACTTTGTCCATAAGCTGGATGTACTGCTGCAGTTCCCAGCCCACCAGAGCCAGAAGCTTTTTATCTTCCTGCTGCAGATCCATCACAGGCACACATCCCTCAAAGAACCTGGTAACAAACATTCCGGCTCTGGAAGAGAGAAACAGGGTTTGAACAAAACAGATTATTTGACAAACTGTCAACAGAATACTTTACTGAACAACACTATAAACTCTATAAATCTTATAATCACCTATATAATAAAAGATGCAGCGTCACTAATAAAGTACTGCCTCAAAAACTGGATTCAGGGAAGGCCATGATTTATGTTCTGAAGCAGAATTCTTTCTACTTTAGGCTGAACGCAATTTACAAGATATTTTTGAAGCAATTAGGCATCGGCGTTGCTGCCCGAGACCAATTTTGAAGATCAAGGTACTTTGGGGGGAAAAAAAGCATCTGAGAAACATCTTTGATGCAGGATTTAACCCTGATCTTTTAAAAATCATTTGAGGCGATGTAATTGGGGCTAAATTACACCATCTCAAACAAATTTAGAAAACTGGGGTGAACGTCTTGTAATAGTGCTGTAACAGACTTTATCCAAGGAATACAACAATTTGAAAACTAAGTTGTTAATTGGACTTGATGACAGTCTTATTGCATTTTTACATCCTGAGTGAAACACATGAAGAAAGTGGGAGCAACCTGAGGTGACAGAGTTTTCTCCTTTTATCTGATGAGTGATGTGAACAATTAAAATAAAACTAAGTCATATTTTAGGAAAGTGTGTTACATAAAGACAAAAACACTTTGTAAGCATATTTTTACCCCTGTAGAAACTTAGGTTCTGAAGTTAGTAGTGTTCAAACTTACTATGCAAATCAAACAATGGTATCTATAACCGTTACTGACCGGTTGATGAAGTTTCCCAGGTTGTTGAGCAGCTCAGAGTTGTTCTTCAGAGCCATGTCAGCCCATGAGAAAGCTGAATCTTGCCCTTCCGGACGCACATACAGGAGATAGAACCGCCACACATCAGAGGGGATGCCCGTGTCTTTCGCCATGTCACCGAACACACCCACACCACGGCTCTTGGAGAACTTTGTGTCCTCATAATTCAGATATTCTGAGGGGGGAAATTACAGATCAGGTTACATAATTGGGTTTTAAATCATTCAAACACCTGTTATGTGCCTTAAATCTAGTCAAATAATCTGACATATAAATAGTTAATAATCTAGTTAACTCATTCCATCCTGATAAGTAATTACCGGTGGCAATTAGATGGTTGACCAGAGTGTAGTTGTCCTGTGCTCCCAGTAGAGAGCAGGGGAACACTACGCTGTGGAACGGCACGTTGTCTTTGGCCATGAAGTTATACAGCTCCACCTGGTGGCACAGACACAACACGGCCAAGATGACATCATATTAGATCATCATGAGATCATCCAGTTCAAAGAGGCTTTATCTGCTCTCCCCAACCCCTCCACAACTCTCTCTCTCTGCAAATACAGAGCATCGCACGCTCGTAAGAGGGGCTCAATCCTGGGGTTTTACACAGAGAGGGATGAGATGAGTCAGGGAGGCTTATGAGAGTGCATGTCAGACTTCTGAGCTCTCAGGTTTTGGGTCAGTTGAGTTCACATGTACATAACCATGTTAGATCATTAGCAGTTGATTCCTGTTTGTAAGTGAGGGAGCTGGGTGAGTCAGGAGCCCAAAACATCAAACTCAACTCAAATGGCTCCTTTTTTTAAGGTTAAGCTGAAGATAGCATTATATATTATTATTTAAGAATAAAAATAACTAAAATCTATTGCATTGTTTTACAAAGTAAGGGACTTGTTTAATGATAAAGCTCTGTATATGTTATACAACACATTAATTGTTCCACACTTGGTCTATTGTGTGTCGAGGTATGAAGGAAAGCATGTTTACAAACAATTACTAATCCTGTTTTTGTTTTGCAGAAAAGAGCTATAAGAGTTATCACTTGAAAAAAACTACCATTATCCATAATATATTATTTTGTAAACTGAAATGATTGAAATTCTATGATTTGGTTGATTATAATATTTTGTTAGTCATGTATAAGGCTCACCAAATCACATTACCTTTAAACATCCAGATAAACTTTGCGAAGAGAGAGAGCAGTTATAATCTTAAGGGGACAGAGATGTTCATAAAACCTAAATTTAGAACATGTTTGAAAGAACGATGCATCTCAATCCAAGGAGTGAGAAGTTGTGGAATAATCTGAAAGATGATGTTAAAAGTGCCAAATCAATGTACATGTTCAAGAGAATGATAAAGGCTAGATTGTTAAAAAAAAATGAAACAGTTTAATATGTAGCCATTCAATTTGTTGTTCTAGAAAGATTTGATGTTTTCGTTTTGTTAACTGAAGATTATTATAGTTTGAGTTTATATTTGAGAAAAAAAAGGGGCAGATATAAGATTTTTTTCTTCTCTCTGCCGCCTTTCATTTAATTTTATTTGTATATTTTTTTTATTGTACATAGAATTAATTTAGTTTTTATGGAATGAATAAAGTTTGAAATAAATAAAAATAAAGATATATA
>JARVGW010000682.1:14021987-14058413 GCA_031762495.1 Anablepsoides rubrolineatus
ACCATGAAGAGTTTAAATTCATCGGTTTGAAGCTGCATCATAGCTGGTTCTCACACACACACACACACACACACACAATGAACTTGTAATTTTTTCTGGTGAGAATAATTGTAAACGAAAGTGTGACCCTAAAGGTTACTTCAGCGTGGAGGAGGAAGAGCCGTGTGCTTCATACAGACCTGTATGATGCAGAAAGTGGGGACGCCGTGTGCACGAAGCAAGCCACGCTGAGTAAAATCCACACTCGGGGAGTGAGAGAAAAGAAGAAAAACGAAGTGATGTAAGGGAGACGACAGGAGCCAGGCAGTGGACTGAAGGATTCGAGAAAGACAAGAAAGAAAGAGGCAGAGTGGAGCAGTGTCAAACTGTCCCCGACACAAATTCTCCAACTCATGTTGAACTGTGAAAACACGCTTCAGAGGGAAATTCCCTCAACACACACACAAACACATGGCAACATAGAAAACAATGCGATCAAACCAAATACACAACAGCAACGATGTGTGTGTGTGTGCAAAATATCCACACCAGAGTCGAAGAGATTAATGCTCTGTCTTTAGATGTCCCACTCATTAGGAGACACCACCCTGTCAGAGGATTTCACACCCCCCACCACTACATGCTCTGTGACATTTCCACTTTCAAAGGCGCGCAAAGCAATTAGCTGAAGAAATAAACACCAAGCTAATTGCCTCACAGAATATCTACTGTATGAACGAACAAGACGAATCCCCACATTAATCAGTCGTCTTTCTAACTGTGACAACAAAGATGCGCGACTGAAACTATTTCGTCTTTGTTCTCTCAGGGTTTTAATGATTCCACTCAAACGGGGGCCCTTTGTGACGCAAAATCAGAGCAGCTTTTAGCGTTTTATTAGCTTCAAAGCCAACGAAGCGGTTCATTGATGCTCACAAAAATTGATTTGTCAACAAGTTGTGCTTTTAGTTGCTGGTGTTAGTTTCGTTTTTCCACATTTGAGCCCTTTAAGAGGATAAAAAATATTAGCTACCCCCTTGGTGACAATGACTTTAAGATGGCTGCGCTCAAAGGGGGCAGGGGCATCTGAAAAACTAAAAAAAAAAAAATAGCTGGTTATCAGTTTGACTGATCTATTACTATCTATCAACGTGTCAGAACACGGCAACGAACGGTGAACCGCATGTGTTTCGTGGAAAGTTGCGCTGGTGTGTCTTCTAAAGGTTGACAGATTAAAACGGCAGCAAAGAAGCTCAAAATACCGTACAGTGAAAAACCACCGCATGAGAGCTGGTACTCATACTGTAAGGTCTGTAGCAGAAAAGGCTAAGCTACCAAGATATGGGTCAGTTGAACATTTAAACAAAATCCCAGTCTTTAAATCTCAAAGGTCTCATGTCCACCTACTCATCTTCTTGCTGTGTCATATTTTTGATGAAGTCCAGAATAATGGTTTGGAACTGTCACAAGCAGCACTTCCTGCAGAAAAGGGGTCTGAATAGCTGAAGCGACTTATCTAGTCATTTATCGCTGCACATAGGTGTGTGTATGAGTGAAGTAAAGTGGAAAGAAATACCCACTTATGCAAGATCATTTAATTCTTAAACCCTGTTTCTAGGTTGTAGTGAGTCAGCTCTGGAAATACGACTTTTTTTTTCGCCCATAAATATGTTAAACAATGCAAGCAAAAGCCTGACAAGAATCTTCTCAGCAAACTTTGAGAAGAACACATTTTTTGCATAAAACTTCAAACAGGAAAAGAATTAGGTGTTTGATTAAGATAAGCCTTATCATCTAGAACAGGTAATCTTGAATAGAGCGTTTCGTTTTTCACTCTGCTAAAAAAAAAAAAAAAACGAATGTGAAAATGAAAAAAAAAATTTGACATGGTTTGATTTTTTTTTCTTGTGCTACCTCAGTGTGTAGCTGCATTGTGTTAGTGTGTGGTTTCACTTCAGACAGATAAACCTACATAAAACAAGACAAAAAAAATTGGTCACAGCTCTGATGCTAACGACACTTAGCTGGTCTGCAAACAGAATCATCAAATTGCACACAGGAATGCTACAATCAGGTCACTCTTTACACAAAAAATAAAAAGAAGCAAGGTGAGAGTGAAGAGTGAAGAGGTGTGCAGAAAGCCTCTGTGGTTGTCTGCCTTTTTCCTTTAGAGGTTTCCTGTTTGCTGCTGCCTGCACGTTTGCCAGCATGTTCACCTGTCCTGCCGACCACCGCAGTGACATTAAGAGAAAATGTCATCATGATGGATTTAGACCTTTAGGCCAACTGCAAAATTCAGGTTGAGTTCTGCACTTGTGTCTACGGCAGCAAAAGGTGAATCTTTTTCAGTATCAATTGCAGAGAAAAAGGCCCAACGTGCCTTGAAGTAATGCACGTTCCTCACCCTCAAGATCATCCGATACTGAGAGGTGAGTTTAACGAGTTTGGTCAAATCTTACAAATAATCAATGGCAACATCTTGCACGATCTTTTGGAGCAAATTACACCCAAGTTTTAGTTCAGTATCTATATAATTTAGTGAGGTACAGCTTTAAGCTAAAGATGATTAGCTGAGGTGGTCATACCTCCTGAGAATTTCATTCAAATAATTTCAGTGGTTTTTGTTTGGTCTTGGTGTTTAGCTATTTATACTTTACTGGAATAATTGTTTTTCAGATAAATTTTTTTTAACTTCTACTCCTTACATTTTCATGCAATTATCTGTACTTTTTACTCCTTACATTTTAAAAATGCATAAACTATTTCATTTCTATTTCACTTTAGCTTGTTTCCATTGCAGCTTGTCATCCTTCAGAATAAACAAACATTAAAAAGATCCAGATATATGGCATCTCCTGGATATAATTGTGGTTGGATAAGAAGCGTATTTATTATTCTGGCATCTGATTGGTTTGTACAATCCATGACTCCTGTATGACACAAATCACGTCAAACTCAGGACACATCAGACGTACGTACAGTATGTAGCTTAGAATAAAGATGACAGATGGCAGAGATATATATGCAGCTTAAACAAATAGAGCATCCCAATTTTTTCAAAATTAACATTTTATTATATTTTATAGTCATTATGGCCTTTAGAAAAATGCTTTTGGAGAGGTGGGATAGATGACTGCGGTAAACTTTTTTCACCTTTTTTTCACCTTTCATTCTCAATCTTTTTTTAAAACTTTACATTACTTTACTTTTATCATTTAAGTAGTTTTAATACCAGTACTTTTACATTTTTACTTGAGTAAAAAGCTTGATTTGATACTTTTACTTCCAAAAACATACTTGTATACCCTAGTATCTATACTTCTACTTAAGTAATGAATGTGAATACTTTTCACACCTCTAGTTGTCGACATACATCAAATGATTACTTTCTTAAGTTTCAATAAAATTGGTTCAGTGCTTCATCAGATATTTTGCCAACAAATAAAAAATATGAGCTTAAAGTGTAATTTGGAGATCAGTCTCAGCTACTACCACATCAAATTTTATTGTTTTTATCTGCACTGATATACTGTATTTTAAATAGTTGTGTTTTTTTTAAGTTCAGTATTTTATGAACGTCATCCTACTCAGTTGCACATCGCTTGAATAAATGCACACTTTTTTGTTATAATCTTGTGCTGTTTCCTATTATTGCTATTATATATTATAAATATATTAATATATTGGAACTTTTTGTGTGAACCTATAAATCTGATGCTGCTGTGACACCTGAATTTCTCCTCTGCGGGACAATAAAGGCTATTTCTCTTAAAATATCTGAGTTAAAACCTTTTTTGTGTTTAACAGGATTGTTTTGCTGAAGTAGCCATTTTGACTCAAGTCACCTCCAAAAGTTAATCAGTTTCACAGAAATATAATTCAAGGATTCGTGAGATATTTCCCTAACAGTACATACAAAACTGGAATCATTCAGAAATCACAACAATAACAATAACTTACAGGCTCTGGTGTTCCCATTGTTGCTTTGGTCCTTAATGTGTGTGACTGACACAAAATCAAAAGTCAAGTCAGAATTAAAATATGACACACTGTCAGCATCATTCTGGACTTCCCTACGATGTCAAGCAGAACTGTTCACAGTGAGTCACAGTGCCTGTTGGCGTGACTCACCATTAAAGGCAAAACGACCCAAACAACTGCACACACACACACACGTCGTGTTTGCATGCATGAATACCACTGTGTTATAGCGTGGCGTTGGTGCCATCACACTCTGTGTGTGCATCTGCTGCTGTGTGAAAAAAAAAAAAAAGGTTTGCTCGGTTAGAAGAAGGAGTTATTTGCAGCGGGCCCTCCGCCTCCTCCTGCGGGCCCGTGTACCGAGGGATTGGAATGCAGCAACAGTCACAGAGGGACACACGCGCTCACCACATTGTGAATCAAAACCCAAACTCTGCTTCATTAGGCTCCTGTCATTGCAGAGACTCTCACACCACTCTATAAATACCCTCGTCTCCCCCCCTTCAAATTTGTTTTCCCTCGTCTCTCTTTTTTTCTTCCTTTTCTGACACATGAAAATGCTCAGGGTCTGTTCCAACCTTCTGATGTGGTTCTTTATTTTGTACGTTGGCGCAACAAACCACACAATAGTGGCTCCTCTTGAATATTAAAACATTCCCTGTCAGGGTACAAAGGTTCTGAATTTTTTTTTTTTTATGTTACAAGCTACATAAAACTTCTCTTTGAGCTCAACAGTTACGGCGATGTGGGATTCGGTTGGTTAAGTTCGAGCTGGGACTTTAGGTTAGTCACCGCACATCTGATCTGGGGCTGAAACAAATATGTCGGGCATCCTGCTGGCGTTGTCTATTTTAAACTTTGGCATCAAAAAGGTGCTTTGAAAGGGGGAAAGTCTGCTGCACTGAAAGCTAAAGTGTCCAATCAAACACATCAAAAGCTGAATTTCTGAGAAAACGTGAGGATGTAAAAGTTAAAGGCGCTATATAAGATTTGTTTTCATGAAGTAAATCAAATGCTGCAGTTTGAGTAGTTTGTCATAAAAGCAATGCTGAAATGTGGGTCCACACTCATTATAAACAAAACACTTGCCCATATGGATACTTGAGTCACATAAAGGCCAGATCAGTGTAGATAAACAAATGGTTTCAGTCATTTTGTCTGTTTTTATAGAGGTAAACAAATGCACCTGGTTGCTCACAAATTTTCAATTTAATTAACCATCACTATAGAGAAACAATGTGAGGATTTGTTTCTTACTTTTTACTTTGTTTTTTGTTTAAGTGTCAAGAAAACACACTAAAATCTTTCTGCTGACTTTACTATCCAGTTAACTTTAAACCACTAAAAAAAAGACAGTTATGAATATGATTAAATACTTAATCATGACACATTTTGCTCTTTTTTTTTTGACACAGCCTCCAGACAACTCCTGGTTAACACACAGATGTGGCGCCATCCTCTGGCCCACGCTGACATCGCATTCCCGACTTGACGATCCACTGAAACGCTTTTGAGAGACCACATCTGACCTCGAAAGGTCTGAAACGCAGAAAAGATGTGTCACTCTGCTTTTATTTTCTTTGTGCTTCTTTCAAACGTTCCTCGAATGCCATCCCACCCAGTCTGCGCTCCCTCGGCCCGCTCTCTTTTGTCACTTTCTCCGTCCTTGAATGGATGCAAAAAAATTCATGCAGGCAACAAAAACACAAAAGAAGAAGAAGAACACACATGATCAAACTAGTATTTTTGTGGTTGCGAAGCTCTTATTTAAAAGACGAACTGACTGCATATACACATCTGTGTATTAGTTTCAGCTTGATATACTTGCACATCTGAGTGTGTATCATCATGTGGAGCCCCAAAATCCACGCCTGAAGAAGAAGAAGAAGAAGCAGGGGGAAAAAAACTAATTAAAGTCATGAAGAAAGATGCAAAGACAGCAGAGCTGCAGAAGTGTGTGCTTGTCATTACTGACCTCGCCCATGTTAGATGAAAAAAAAAGAAAAGAAAAGAAAAGTGGTGACAAGAAGAAAGGGAGAAAGAAAGCAAGTGTAAAACCTCGGCTGGCGAAATGAAGAAAAGGCTCAGCAAGGAAAAAAAACTTTTAAAACTCAAACTTGGGGAGTTTAAGAGGATCTTTGATGTGTATCAGAAGAGGAAAGCAGCCTCGCGACTGGGACGACAGTAATTTTAAGTCAAAGCAGAAGGCTGGCTGAATGGCTGCCTTACTGGCTGCCTGGCTGACTGCCTGGCTGACTGACTGTGGTCTTTGATGGCGCTGCTCGTTTGAAGTGGTTTTCGGGGGATGGGAGCAGCGTGTGGTGTCAGTGGGACAGGGGAGGAGCTCGTGGAGTAACGGAGAGGGAGGTGGTGCGTGATGGCAACTGTACATTTGCTGGGGTAGTCCGGGGGCCGGGGAGAACCTGAAACAGGGGAGTTGATGTGGGGGGGATGTGTGAAGAAGGGGACGATTTCAGATACATGGAGATAAGGAAGTATTACGGAGATGACAAAGAAAGAGGGTTGCAGCTGTGAGAGGCAGATTAAAACAAGAAGGAGGAAAAGAAAAAGGGGGCAATAAAAGAAGTCAAGGACATTTCGTAGCTTCATTTTCAGACATCTGTCCCATATCAGTACAAAACACATTCACACCTACATTTTATTAATACCATTCAGATGACGTTAACCCTGCTCATATCCTACCAGCCGGGCCTATGGCTTACTTCCCTATTTCATTCATGCCCACTGTACAGCCTAATAAACTTTCCCTGAGGTCTCAAAGTTAATTACACAGCCACATTGGGGAAAACAGAGTGGTTTTTCCATTTTTGTCAGTTACCGAGCTCTCTAATAAAACCTACTCCAAAACGCTTTGAAATTTTGCAATACCTAAACCTGTCAAAAAAAAAGGTCATGAGAAACTCATCAAAGCAGCTGAGATAAGACTATCTGCAAGATCGTTGCGGTGATAAATGACAAAGTGGACCAGGGGATACTGAGCTGCTTCCTTTCTAGAAAAAAAAAAAGTACATATTTGTATATTTCCGGAGTGGAGATCCTGTTTTTTTACGATACCTGAGATACAGATTAGTGTTCTTGATGGAGAGTGATCAGTGTGTTTTTAGGCTTAAAAATGCTTCGTTTAAAGAACAAGCGCCTGAATGACAGTCTCATTTTTTTTAGCCACATATAGCGCCGCCTTTTAAAGAAATGTTGCATTTTCATTTCACCTGCACTGCTCATTTATTCCTGGTAGAGTAAATGAATTTGGGTGCGGGAAACATCTGCAGAGGCCATTCATTCACCGGCTTCAAAGCTCCAAAGCAGACTGAAACTGATAATGCAGAGACGCTTCATTAGGGTACAGTCATCCAAAGAAACACGGACGAGGAGAAAAAGGAGAGTTCAATTTGATAGAAGTGGTTTCGACACCTCAAGTTTCCACCGATAAAGGTGGACCAAAAACAGAAACATGTTCTCTTCTTAATGGAATGTCTTTACTCCCTACAGTGCAGCTACGTGTATGTACATTATCTCTGTGTGTGTAGGTGTGTGTGTGTGTGTGTTAGAGGGGGCGGGGTGCAGCAGGAGAAGCACAGAAAGGTCAGATGAAGGTGGTACCAGGTGATCACAGGTACAGGCAGACAGGAGAAATTTGGGTGGGAGTTGCTAATTTCCACTGACTTGTCCAAGTTCAAGTTTTTTCCCCTCTGTTATTTTAGTGTGTTGAGAATGCTCAGAGTAGTTTTAAATGTGTATACTTTAAGATAATTTCAACTTCCTAACAGAGACTTCTTTTCCGTAATCCTGTTTATGTCAGGCATTCAGGAACAGCAACCGAACACATTAATTAGAAATGTGCTACAGAGATACTTGCAGAATAACCAGTAATAATGCTGCACTAAATTTGTACTTGGAAGTTTGTATTTCTGAGTTCAAAATCATAAAAATCCCAGAGTTTTCACTCAGAAAGTCTGAGATTCCTGACCAGCCTAGAACTCAGAATTGACTCATATGTGAAACGATAGCTGCAGTAATGCTCCACTTTATATTTTAACTTTTGTCAGGTTGCATCTCAGTAATCCAGTCATACACACAGTACTTTACAACCACTATTATTTCCATTAGAATGCACAGAAATCCATTGTTATCAGCTTGTTTTGCTAATAGCAGTTAGCATGATGGCTCTATGGTTAGCACTGATGCCTCACAGCAAAAAAAAAAAAAAAAAAGATCTTGGGTTCGATCCCGGGCTTGGAATTGTTCGGCTCTTTCTGTGCAGAGTTTGCATGTTCTCATCATGCTTGTGTGGGTTTTCTCCAGGTACTCCAGTATCCCCCACCTCTAAAAACATGTACAATAGGTTGCCTTCAGGCCCAGGCCTCCCTTGCAAAAGAGATCTGTAGTTAAATTAAAGTTAAACATAATACTCGGCTGGTTTTAGAACTTGTAAGTGAAACACGGTAAAGTTAAGTTAAACATTTAACAACAGATGATGATGCAACTCTTTAGGTCTATGGTCTCTGTTGAACCACTTTTCCTCTTTTGAAAAACCTGCACCACTGCTAATAATCTGCTGTAAGTTTTGTTTAGGGCTGACATATCTTTTAACCTCCTGAGACCCTGTGTCCTCATATGAGGACATTGAGATAGGAAAAATGCACATCCAGACCTCAGGAGGTTAAACATACAGCCCACAGTGAACCATATGAGCATTAGCAAAGCCTCTTCCGGGTCACAGGTCAACTGAGCTTGCTATGAAAACTCCATTAGAATTTTGCAAATTCAACAAGCTTAAAAAGCAGATTTATAGCATAGATCCTTAAGAAAAATCTCCTCTATGATCCTAAAGGAAACTTTTACATAAATCTGTTTAGAACAAATACATCAGGTTTGTGTAATGCTGTAAATTTACTGGCTGAATTTATTTCATTTCAATGGCATTTCCACAGCCGCCTCAGCATTTTCCTGATAAACGTGTGAGCTTGGCCCGCTTCGTGCATTTAACCACAAAATAGTCTGTTTGCTATCATGGTCTAACTGAAGTTCAGTTACTGAACTGAACATGAGTGAAAACAGCAAAAAAATTCAAAGAAAAACACTGAAACACAGTCAGTAAGATCCAAAGAACTGTTGATCAAGTTCACTTTACTGTCACACTATATCCTTTAAAAATCTCAACGAGTCAACCTAAAAACATTTTTTTGGACCTCTCATGCAATGCAATTATCTTGAAACTTATTTTTTTTTTTGCCTCTCAGTGCTTGAGGTCCAAAGCTAAACACATGCATTATTACTCCACTGACACAACTCCTACCTGTCGTCCACTGTATTTAAACAGGCTGCATGTGGTGCTAATGGTAAGAACGGGGAACAAATGTAAAAACGGCAAGAAGTCATTTCAAACACTCATAGAGACAAAAATATTAGCAGAAACGACAAGAAAGAGCTGCAAAGTCAGGTAAACTGCACCAAGTGTTAAACTGATGAATTAGCAGATACTTCCTCATGCAAAGTGTGATGTTCTCTGACCGTTCAGAGGTGATCAACGCAGCCAACAAACACTGCCGTTGCTGATAAACACCACATGTCGAACTTCCTCATTCAACCTGCTACGCTGCGCTATAAGTAGCTGCTTCTTTTTGGTAACTGCTGGCACACTCGCAGCCTGAGCTGAAGGAGTCTTTTCCACATGTCTGCCAGGCTGCCTGCTCTCTCCCTGTCCACTTTCTTACCTCTCCTCTCTTTCTCTGCCACCCATCTGGGCCTTGTAATACATGACAGCTGAAGCGGGGTTTCCAAATTTAATTTGAGGTGTGATAAAAATAAAAAAAGAAAGCACATATCTATAAATTGTGTGCAGCGAGCCTTTCTATCTGGATAGTTTTATCATCTTTCATCTGTCGAACACGTGCAGCACATCAAACACACAACTCTAGTCTGCCTGTCTGCAATAAAGGAAGGGCCACAAATAGACCTAAAACTGAGAGGTGTTACCAAAGCAATGGTTAAAAATATAATAAAACTGCAAATCAGAGCATTCATTGGCAGTGAAATATACGGCGTGCCCTATAGCGTTTAAAACGTTTCCACCAGTTTATTCAAGAGAAAAAGGAAGTGCTTTATTATCAAGAAGCTACAAAAACTACAGTAGGTGTTGAATGTGTGATAAGAAGATGGACAGACACCTTCAACACACTAACACACACATCTATGTGTCACGACTTTGTGGTAACAGGTTTTATCTTACAGCTTCAACGTGCGATATAAGCCCAGCATTAAAGTTTCTGCTGAGCTCATTTGTTAGAAAACATTTTAAACTAACTTAAGTTAATGACAACAATGGATAAATCATACACTCACTTTTATTTCGTTACATTTTAAAGCTAAAAATGATACTTTTACTTCTTTACTTCAAAATTGAACACCTAGTTACTCGTTACAAAATTAAATATGTTCGAACTCATCATGAAAGATGTTTATCCACTAAAAAAATGAAGTGTTGAATTTACTCAACAAAGTCACGTCAACTGGCTCCATTAAGCCTAGTCGAGTAAATTGAGCAAAGAATATACATATAATGCTCAATTTACTCAACCTGGCTTAGTGGAACCAGTTTGGTTTAGTAAATTCAACAGTGTATTTCTTAGAGAGTGTGTAAAAACATACTTTTACTTTTTTGTGAACCGTTTTCTCATCAGTGAAATTTATTTGATCAAAGTCATTTTCTGTTCATGTAATTTAACTTTTACTTATTTATTTTTTTATTTTAGACCTTTATTTATTAATAAATGTATTAATAAACTTAATTTAGTTTGTTTTTCCTCTAAGGATTTCCCAATTTAAAAGCCTACCATTCCTCAAGGAGTGCACAAACTCAGACATCTTTCAAGCCGAAGTTTGAAGCTAAAATCATCTAATGTTGAAAGACACAAGCAAAGATATTGGAGTATTAAGCGTTCACACTGCATTTCTGCAGGGAATTTATTGAATTATAAAGCGTTTTGTATTGACGTTGAGCATTGACTCCAAATGTCCAAAGGTTTTTGCTCAAATCTGTCCAGTGGTTCATGACATATTTTGCTAACAGACAAGCACATGCACTCACACACAGGCGACACCATTGCCGTGCCTTTTATCTTCCATGCAGCAGGCGATAATAATTCCCACTGTAAAGGATTATCAGCGTGGCAGCTGTGCACAGAACAGACAGCATGGAATGGAGCGGCCTCGGCTGCATCTGAAACATCAGAACGAGCGGTAATGAAATAAACATGTGAGGGTAAAAGACTCAATCAAGGGACTCCTTTTAGCTGCTGTGGAGGCACGGCTCTAAACACACACAGGCCCACGTCGGGAGAAATCTGTGGGAACAAGTGAGGGAAAAGTCGAGGATTATCCCACGTTCTGTCACACGTCTCTGCCGTCACATATCCTCCAAAAATACTGTTTTCACTCCCCGGCTCTGTCAACTCCATCAACTCTGTCATCCTCTCTTCTCGTGACCCCCCCAACCCCACCCCGCCCGCTGCTTCTGACGCCTGAAGAGTTCTGGTAATAAACTGTGGTGCCTGAGCTCTTCATTGCTGTCCCCCCCTCCCCACCACTCATCCATATTTCTCATTACAGCAGGATCAGTCCAAAAAGGCCCGGCCCATCCACTCTGTACAGTGGAAGACTGTGGGTTTTTAGTGATCCAATGCATTCCCCTTTTTCTCTCTACTCCCCCCCACCCCTCTCCTTTTTGATGCTCGAGTCCTTTGTGTACAGTGTGCTATGCTCACTGTGGCAGCAGTGTGCCAAAAAAAAGTCCACACAAACACACATGTACGTGCGCACGCTCACACGCACAGTCACAGACACACAGCTGGGCCCCAGCTGCATACAAAGACTCGGGGTTTGGAAATCAATGAAGGAGAAAGAAGAAAAGGGGAAAGGAGTTTAAATAAATTGGCACTTGAAAAAAGAAAGAAAAAAAAAAGAAACAAAAAAGAGAGTGATGGAAACAGAAATAAAAAAGCGGGTTCTTAAAAAGACACTCAACAACAGAGCGAGGGCTTTAATCGTGCAACAAAACATCACGTGGAAGACAAACGGGAACAGATAAAGCTTGTAAGGATGCACATAAAACACAGACAGACACGGGATTCTAAAGGTTCGACGGGCCTGATCAGTTCTGCGGATCTCACTCCGGTCAAACTGATTCTGATCGTGGGAGAACTCATAAACCGAACAGCAGAAATAAATCAGCAAAGAGGGGAAACATGCAATCAAAAAAAGGCCTCTCCTCTAACACTGAATAGAGATACGGCACCACAAAGAGCTTATTGTGAAATCCATTAAGACACAGAGAGAACATCAGTGTTGCTTGTTGTTGCTTCATAAAAGCTGGCTTTTAAAGTCCTGAAATAAGTTTCTCATGATTTTCTTCAAAAATTGTGTGAGCGCTGAGTCAGCATTGTTTTCCTGCTATTTTTGTTTTTCTGTACATTTTTGAAGTCTAGCTAAATTTAATTTGTGCAGTTTTGGCCACTCACACAACAAAATAGTTTGTTAAGTCAGGAGATGATAGCCTATTTGTTTTTTGTATCTTTTATACAATTCAAAATATTCACCTTTGTTTCCAACTATTTCCTCATAGAAATGCTTGAAAATCTTTTTATTTCCTTTATAAATATATTTTTTTGAAGTTCAGCATTCTTGTTTTATGTTTGTTTTAGCTTTTAGCTACCATTTTGTTACAGTTTAGCTTTCAGCTCCTATTCTGCTACTTGTACATAGCCTATTGCTACTTTTAGCTTTTAGCTACCATTTAGTTTTAAGCTACCCATTTGGTACTCAGCTGTTTGCTACATTTAGCTTCCTAAGACCACTTTTAGCCAGTGTTAAGATACTTTTATCTTTAATCTAGCATTTTGTTAGTTTTGGCTAGTGTTTTGCAACTTTAAACAGCTAGCTAACACTTATTTTTGTTTTAAAGTATCCTTTTGCTCTTTTTAGCTTATAGCGTTTTGCTTCTTTTAGCTTGTAACAAGCTAAAAGGTAGCTTGTTAAAAGCTTAATTTTAAACTTATTCAGCATTCACACTGCATTTTCACAGAAAGTATTTTTTTTGTGGTTTCATTATAAATTTTATTTATTCAACAAATTTTGGGGGTAATTTTTCTTCCATCCAATATTTTAGTTGTGCAAAACTGCATTTCTTAAAAAAAAGCACTTAAATTAATGTATAACTAGAGAAGTTATGAACTGTCAGTGCTAATGATGCAAACATATAAATGATTGTTCCCAAACCTTTGTGTTTCCTTTCTTGATCTGAGAACTGTTTCCAATCTGCCTGGAATTTGGAGTTGTAATTTCCTCACATTGCTCTATATTGCTGAACATTGACATTTTTATAGGAAGAGACAGAGACACAATCAATAGGCGCCTTGAGGAGAGAAGAAAAGTCAGACTATAGTTTTCGCCTTTCTTCTGGTTTGGAAAAAAAAATCCCCACAAATCCTCGTCTTATGAGTCAAGACTGCCAAATTTATTTGGTTTTATCAAGAATCTTTAAAGTCACATTCCAAATCCTGCACGCAGCTTAGACACACATTTCTACACGAGGCCGTGATGCATACATGCAGTCCATAACTTCACACACCCACTAACTTTTAATACTGCCTAACGCACGCGTAACACATGTTCTCCATATCAGCTCACACCTAACATAAAGATTCAATAGAATAAACATGGGCAGTTTTAGATTCTCAGCTTCATTCACTTTTAGTTTTCCCTTTTTTCCCCCTCATGCTCACTTTTTTAAACATATTCTGTTCTTTAAAATCCCACTATCATGTGCACGTGATGCTTTTCTCTTCTCGTTTGATGCTAAGGATCTGAACTGTCCTCCTGAGTCGTCTGATAAGTAAGGTCAGTTAGAGAGCTGTTTAGCTGTCAGGAAGGTGTGATGCTGTTGATTTATGAGATGTCCGGTCGACAAACTGCTATGTGACAGTCAAAGGTGAGAGTGTGTGTGTGAGTACACATGAGCACGAGGGCCCATTAACGCTGAGAAGTTAGAGAGGTTCCCACCCTGCTGACACTCTGCTTAGCTTCACATCTTTCTGAACAAAAGGATGAAACTTATATAACCATTAAGCTGACTTCTTCATAGTAAAGAGATAACCTAAAGAGCATTGATGGCTCTTGAGAAACAGAAAGAGGCCTCATGAGCAAAGAAACGAAAAAGCAAAATTAGTCCAGACTGTTTAACTTCATTTGAAATATGACCAGCAGGATGTCGCTGAGGCTCATCATTCATCCCTCTTAATAACAGAAGCATTATTTAGAAAAATGTGACATATTTGGATTAGAATTTCCATTTGAGATGGAAACTTTAAACGTCAAATTTTGAATTAATGATAGTTTTATCATTTGGGATAGAAGTTATTATTTTAAACATGCATCCATCTTGCAGGTGTGTGTCCTTTTACCTCTTTTTGTGTATAAACAGGACAGAGTTTGACACACGCAGAACACCAAGGTTTTAAACGTATGCACGGTCTCTTAAAGTTCCTCTCAGCTTCAGTAGGAAGTGCTTTCTCACAAACAGATAAATGATACCTAATATCTTAAAGCTGACTAAATCAACTAAGAATATTTGTAAAGGAAAAACATCAAACATGTTAAAATACATGTAAATCTATCCACTTTTGAATTCTGATATTAAAAAAAAAACATCCTTACTGTGAGTGCACATATTCTGAATTTGACCCTTTTTATTATTAGTGTAGCCTGATTTTTATTAGAGATTTGACTAACGCAGATTTATGAGACTTAGAGGTTTTTTTCTTGTATTAGTCCAATTCAGTTTTAATAAAAAGCTGATGGAAAATACGTCACATCTTGTTGCTGAGCAGCAGCAACACATTATATGACAAAAGTGACAAAAAGCCTAGAAAGATTAAATCCTAGAGAATCTTTAGCAGCAATAAAAGTTACCAAAAAAATAAACAAATTGAAAAAGAGAGAAATAAAACTTCAGAGAACATATTGATGAACCTCTCTAAATGACAGTTTTTATGTAAAATACACATTTTGAATGAGTTTATCTAACAATTAGGGTTGCTAATTTTAAAAAAGTGCTGCAGTAATTTGAGGATTTTTGATGAAATGAGTATTTTCATGCCCGACTGAGTTCAGGTGACCAAAAAGAAGAAGAAAAAGTTGCTTATCTGTGTCCTGCACCCAACCCAGTCAAACGTGACAGAAACATCAGTTCAGTGTCTCCAAGCTGATAAAAATGTTTAAAGTAAAAAAAAAACTACATGTCTACACGAGGGATTTGTTGTGTTGCTGCTGCCTCTCCCGCTGCAGCAACATCTTCCCACCGCATCCCTGACAACTTCACTCCAAACTTTCCACTTTTCTCCTACCTCGGTTCCTCCTCGGGTTGGCTTGTTTCCTGCGCTTCCCCCGGCTCTCATCTGCCATCATGCTCGGACTTTCAGCGAGCTGTGGAAATGATAACAGTGGGGAAGGAAAAAAATAAAAAGGGGGGAAAAAAACGAAGTCGTCCCGGGAAGCGGAGCTTGTGTCGCGTCCTGAGGGTGGCTGGTGTTTGAGGCATCGCCCTCGGTCACAGCGGGACGCGCAGACCCTGATGGGACTTCCAAAGGGCTGAGAGGCGCAGAGACGCGGAGGTGATGTCAGCAGCAGAGGCTGGCCCTGAGGTCAGGCTCTGGCACCAAAACGACACCTTCCTCAAGGCTGAAATACAAGACCTGTCCTGAGCAGAGAAACAAAAGACTGTTTGACAGTTTTCTTTATCTTTTAAAGGCTGTTCTGTTCCTTCCAAATGACTCCCATGTGTTCTTATGATCGATTATAGTCAAATGGATCATTTTGTTGGGGGAAGTTGAAACTCAGCTCCTTCTTTCAGGATGCTTTATTTAAATGAACCAAAATGATAAATCCATCCGCTCATTACGCGCGGCTGCAGGTTAATGAGGACAGGTATGTGCCCCCTCCCTCCCCAGTTTCCAATGTTTTTTTTTTTTTTTTTTTTTTTTTTTTTACAGCCCGACTGTTATGCATGTTCACCTGCGCTGAAGAACCCCGGAGTGGACCCCCGTCCTGCGACCCCTTTCACCTCTGGATGGCTGCAGGAAGTGATGCATTGACAGCGCTTTGTGTTGCAACATGGACCGTAATCTGTTTTGCAACTGAAAAAAAGAGAGAGAGAGAGAGAGAGCGCGAGAAACACCCGATGTAAACATGCAAACAGGACCCCCACTTTCCAGCAGGCTTTTTCACGGTGCATAATGAATGGTTAGGGGTGTAAACAAACAAGGATCTGACACAGATTAGGAGAGACTGAAGAAAAGTCAATCTAACCCTTGTAATCATTTAGGTGTTTGAATCAAAGACAAACATGGCAAAAAATAATCACATAAATATTAAAAAATAAAACCCTCAGTCAAAACAAAAATGTTATACTTAAAGGAGTTATTTTATTTTCCATTTTGATCAATTCTTACAGCTTTTCTCCCATTTATTTACACTGGACATCTCATTTCTCTTCACCCCATCAGGTCAAGACAAAACCTAGAACCCATACCCGCAGCATTCAACCATCAGTTGTGCGTGCTGGGGGTTTGGGCCTTTAATGGATTCTGGAAGAGAAAGCATCCTGAAGGTGGGAAGGGAGCAGAGGGACAGAGGGGTCATCCTGCTCCTTTGTGGGCCAGAGGAGAGGCGGTGGCTGAGGCAATAAAGTTGGCTTCAGAAGGAGGTTACAGAGGTGCAGAGGTGCAACCAAGGTCCTGGGAGCTGCTTTTCAAAACTACCTTAAAAGAAAAAAAAAAGTAACGTCTGTAAAGTTAATGCTTTCGGTTTTTCTCCTACAGATAGACACATGTCAGCTTGTTCCTCGGTCCTCAAACGTCAAGGCCTCTGGTTTCTCAGTTTTTTTAAAAAGTGCTATAAGAGCCCTCTGCACACTGATTAACTTTACTGCTGCAGCCACCGGTTTATTGGATCGAGGCCTATATGTTTATAACAAACATGACTTTTTACAGTTGTGGACTATAAGAGCTCTGTTAACTCGTCTGCTGTCTGTTTAAGACATACTCTCTCTTGAGAGAGGCTCAGAGGAAGCAGCCCTACTGAGGTTTTGTCCCGGTTTGTGGTCTAGGGGGTTCAAAGCTTCTTCCATGGGGAGAAGAGCCCTTACACGGCATATTAAGCAGGAGTTAATTATATGCCAACCGAAGCGACAAAGGGAAAGAAAATCCTCCCCCCTGAATGACCAGTCAAGAAAAGAGAAGAAGTCATTATGTTGCCCACTTCTTTGCATTTGAAAAACTCTGTTCTCATTTTGGCATTTCCATTTGTTACACTATAGAGGGGATCACATTGAAGACATGTGGCAACTCTATATCTTTGCATTAGTTTAATTGAAATATATTATAAGTAGGACAGATTGCAATTCTTATAAAAATGTTACGGATATTTTAATAGACAGATGATTTAGCCTGACATATTAAACTGTATGTTCTTAAAAAAATAAAAAAAGGTAAAACTTTATGATTTTGTTATAGTTTATATTTTTGTGTCACATGGTTCCAGTTTAAATGAACAAATCAGTGGAACAAGTCCACCCCTGTGTGGAGTTTCAGTCTGAACATATTGAAATAATGATAATAATAAGAGTCTAAATACATACATTTCATGAAGCCATGATGCATGCACTTTTTCCAACTTGGGACACAACAATAATTCAGTTTTCATTTAGGAACTTGTCTGTAAATTGCACACGCACATATTTATAATTTAATATGTGCAGGTTTCCATCTTTGTAGTACAAAGATGGAAACAATTCTGGTACAAATGAAATGTGAGTCTTTTTACATGAGCCTACTGTTTGTATGTTCCGATTTAAAAGCATGCTTCAGATCCTTTTTTTCCCCCCACCAGTATGAGCATCAGAAGTAACAGAAATGTTGATTTCTGCGACCAGCAATCACTAAGAAACAAAACCAGAAATAGCACACGAGAGTTAAATATTTTGTACATTTCTTCAAAAAGCAGAACTTGGATCTAATTTAGTTTGTGGATTTTATAAAGTGGCATGTTTTCACATGTGCAAATCAGTTTTGATGGTTTCAAAAACTCAAACCAATATAATTAAAAAAAACGACTTCTTTAAATTTTACACCCTGTGTGGCCAAGCAGCGATACGTTTAGATGTTGTTTTCTCAAATGTGTGTATTCTACACCTCTGCACAAGAAAAAGTACTTTGTTTTGCCAGCGTTTTCTTGTCCTTTAAACTCCCGTTTCTTTGTGGAAACTGAAGCTATTGTTTCAAATCACAAATGTGGATATGGCAGATTGCAAATCAGTTGTCCTTGAGGAAAACTTCCCCCTGCCTCGGAGCAAATGAGTCAGCTTTAACATCCCTGCCAGGCTGTGGTGGCTGCTGTGAGTCTTTTTGTGCCATGCCACAACACCACAATGCCAGTTTAGTTTAAGCACACTGGGGCCCCTGAACCAAAAACAAGCCAACGCTGTAGAAAGGAAAGGTAATGACAAGATTTTTGCTTTAGAGTCAGCTAAGTCGCTGTGATTCAGCTTTAAAGACTCACTTGACAAAGAAGGAAAAATCTTCATTAGCTATCAAGAAAAATATGGGAATGTGATAAAGAAGTGAAGACACAAATTTCAAGCATGTAGGTGTTTTAAAATACAAAAAAGGTATCTTTAGGTCAATGGTGATGGTTCATTGTGTTAAGACTGGTTAACTAAAGAGTGTCCAATCTGTTGCCATAGACTACAATTTATTTAAACATTTTGCATTTACACGTGTTTAAGACTAGATTTCTATTTAAATGCTGTTTATAATAATGAATTTCAGCTCAATTTATTTACACAGCAGGTATTTTCATGGAGCAGGAATGCATTATAGGATCAAAAAACAAAGTACTTAAATGAATAGTTCAGCTCTTTCGAAACGGAGTTCCCTGGAAAGGTTATGAACAGTCTTACCTATTATAGATGGGTTCTTAAATGGATGTTTGGAGGAATATAATTTAATTCTGATCAAATTGACTAAAGCAGAATTTTGTAGTTTTAAAATAGATCTACTGTAAAAAAAAAAAAGTTATTTTTGTCTCTTTTGTCTATCTATCTGCCCTGCTCAGATTGTCTGTCAGCTTGTTATTTATCAAAAAAAAAAAAAAATCTTCCTTAAACTGCTATTTAAAGTAGGCAAGAAAATATTCATTCCCAACCCTTCCACAGAACCGCATTTCAAAAGGTCTGAACTTTCACTTTAAGTACAGACATTTCTCAAACTGAGTGTAAAAAGTCATTGCTGTAATAAAGTTTTGATATTTTAGCCTGTCACATATAGGCCACAAAGGAATAAATAAATTCGACATCATTTCAAATAATAAAAAGAAAATCCGTGCACCATTTTTTATAGATGTTTATGAATATTTGTCTATATTCCTGAGCCTAATGTCCCCTCATCACTCTTTTATATGTTCATTCAAAGTGCAGACTGTGGTTGACCCTTTTTTTACAGGACAGGTTAGTGTAGTTTTTCTTCCTTACAGCATTCAGCAGCCCACAGTGCAAATCCTCACTGACCACAGAGAGCCCGTCCAGGCACTGAAGTCATGAAAAACAGCCACTTTTAACGCTCACCCACTTAATTTTGGCAGCTCTCTGCAGCTCATAACAGGCTGCTAATGTGAGGTCTACTTCTTATTCATAACAAAGGGGGGTTTCCAGTTAATTCATGGGACTAAAATAAAAGGACAGAAAACTGCCTTCTGTTTGCTTGTTTTGGACAAACAGCTAATAACTTTTAAAGTGGGATTAAGCAAAAATGATACAAAGGTGATGGTCTTTTAGAGCGGGAAAGCAAAATTCAATATGGAATCAAGAACAAGGTAATAAAACTAAAATATACTGCATGCATGATCCGTCATGACTCTACTGCCCTCTATAGGAAAGGAAGAGTTACTACATTAACCCACTGAGAGCAACAAACACTAGGGACTTGTTTTTGCCATTTTTGCTAGCTTTTACTGACAGCAACTCACAACAGACCAAGCAAATAATGACATACATTCTGCAACCATTTCAAACAGCAAGTTTATTTTTTAATGGTAAAATATAACGTATAAAAATGTAAAACATTGTACACAAAAAAATGAAAAACTTCACTTTAATCTAATATAGTTATTGCTCCTAATATAGCTTTTGTTGCTAAAAGGTGATATGCTTTTGCCAGCAAAAAAGTCAGAATAAAAGGATGATAATTACAAAAACGCACACAAACACTCATTCACACACAAAGAAGATAACATCCATAAAGTTCATTAATATATATATATATATCAAAAAGGATTTTGTACATAATATCTCATACATTCTAAAATACAGCACTAACAATTCATGTTGCTTTACTTATTTCTAGTGTTAGTGTTATAATACTCTATTTGTGCATCTTTTTTTATTTCTCAGTAACTTTACGTCTTTGGTTGGTTTTGTTCCAAAACGACGACATGTCTGTTCGTGCTGATGCTCGGCAAACACTGAAAGTGACAATACTGTGATTTGCTGAAAACTCATGTGATTTTAACGAGGCTCCCTCTGAGCGCCATCAGGCTCAGACGCGACTTTGAATTTTTGTCTAAAAATACGGAGCCAATTCTTTTTTTTTTTGTCATCAAAATGAGGTTCATGAGAGTAGTTGAAGGAGACAGAGATCTTTACAACCAGTGCTGTCGTCAGTGCAAAGCCACTGTGTAAAATGAGTATTACAAAAAAAAAAAAAAAAAAAAGCTGCAGCTGCACAAAGTGCCTCTCTGTACCTATAATACACATTTTACAATGTAGTAACAAACTGAGGCCTTTTAACCCCCTCTATTGAATTAGGATGAATTTCCCTGGATTAAAGGGTAACATGTCCTATAAATGTACTTTGAATGTATTATTCAGGTTGCCAAATGCACAGAGCTGTTGATGCGTACTATACCAATGATTATTGAGCTTTGCTCATTTTGTGTACCTTAAAAAGACCAGGCAAACACAACAGAAAAGCTAAGTAAACAGCTGCTTTTAGAAACACTATAAGTAACCATGTGGAGTGCAAACTCTCTGTCTGGAAAAAGGCGATTACAACATGCATGCCATGTGAACACCAAAGATTCAAAACAAGTCCTGAGTGTCTGTGTGTTGGCACATGTGCTTCAATACAATGTGTGACTTGACTGCTTTACACTGGTGCATATGTAGAAATACTGATATGCTGTCTGTGCAGATTGTGCTGATACTGGAAACAAAAAGGGAAAATCAAAGCAACAGAAAGGAAATTTACTAGAACCATTTCTCAGTCACTAAAAGCATAGCTTTTTCATCTGTTTCACAAAAACCTGAACACTGAGCATCAAGCGGACTATCAAGACATTACTACTCAACGTCTCATTGTCAGACACAGTTTGTATATTTACACGCAGCCTTTGTTGCTTCACTGTTGCCAAAGCCCTTTTGTGACTTGAATATCTGTTCAAAATAAGCTCAACGTCGTCATTTTGAATCAGGTATATTAGTACAAAGACACAGAAAACCGTACCAGGGCAGCAGGGAAAAGATGCAGAAATGGGAGATAAACTGGCACCTTTGGTTTGAAGGCTTTTTTGATGGCAAATTGCATAATTTTAAACGTGTGAGGACACTAAGAGTTTTCCTTAAAAACCTGGTACACGCTATTATTTTTTCCTTTTTCTATGAGTCTTCAGCAAGCAATAAACCTTTTTACAGTTCAGCATCTTGACAAGTTGAGTTTTATACATAAAGACATAATTTAAGGCTTTAGGTAACAATAATGTCGATGCATTTTATGAAATGTTTTATTATTAAAATGTAAAAGAAAGTACTCTAATGAACAGAACGTGCGTTTTAAAACTGAAGAGACCAAGACAGAAATTCTTTCCTAAAGATGCTTAGCTGCTCAAGAGTCCTCTAAGACAAAGTGTTCAGGTACTTATTCTCCCCAGCCAGTGAGGTAAGCATGGATGTCATGTCACCCACAGCCATGTTGGACAGACCCGAGCCTGGAGCGAGGCTGACAGAGGTCTGTGGGGTGGTGAGGCGGGAGGAGGCCTGGGAAGTAGATCCCAAATGTTCCTGAAGGGGATTATTGACCGGACTAAACGAGGAAGAGTTGGCGTCATCGATGATGGATGTAAAGTCTATGCGAGCATTGTCCAAGTCCAGGTTTTCTAAGGCGTTCGAAACAGGTACAGACTCGGGGTAGGGAGCCAAGGGGGCTGACTTTGCGTCGCCAGTTGGATCCAGGCTCGAACCAATACTGTTCTGCTGGTTAAGGCAAGGCCCGTTCTGGGGGTCCATGTGTTTCTGCATATTGAGCTGGCCTGTGTAGTACATGTTGTTGTTGTTTGACGGAGAGAACATCTCATTTTGAGGGTGCTGCGGATGCTGGACCGGAGGAAGTCGAACCCCTCGTCTCGGGCTGGAAGCGAAGTGGACAGGGCTGAGGTGGGGCGAGCTGCCGATAAAGCCTCCTCCGACTTGTGACAGGTTGTTCTGCCGACTGAGAGGCTTTTGTCCCTGAGGGGGTCTGGGTACCACCATGTCCTGATTATGGCAAGAACCCTGGAGACCTGCTAGATGTCGGGCTTTCGTTGTAACTGAGATGGACCCTTGACTGTGGGCAGCTGGGCTCATGACCAGATTCTGGTCAGAATAAGAAGAATAAGCCTGGCTGGGGTACAGGTTTTGGTTCTGGTGCTCTGGACTGTGTTGCATCATTGCTGTCTGAGCACTCAAATCCATATTGTCAGAAACAGGCGGGGGTTTGATTCCACTTTGAGGCTGCTCTTGTTGCTGCTCCCACATGAGGGCTTGCTGGGACTGCACGTAGTTCCTCACCATCATCTCTTTCACCTGCATCATTGGCGTTTCGGACCTCTGGCCATCAGACAGCGTGGCGCCCGCACAGCCCAAGCTCACCCCTCCTACACCGGAGAAACAGTTTTGATTCGGCCGTTGAAAGTCACAGCTGGGTTGGTTGGAGCTCCTCATTGCGCCCTGGCCCAGCTGTTGAGGGTACCCCTGTGTTTGCTGCAGGAACATTTGTTGCTGATGGAGCTTAGCGCTTTGACAGGAACCTCCTCCACCCATACCGGAGTGGAACTGCTGCTCAGGTTTGATGATGAGTTTCTGAGTTCCGTTTGTATTGTTGTAGAGACCGGCCGGGTTGCTGAAGTGGGCTTGTGTCTGTTGAGGCTGCAGACTGGGATCTGAGAACTGCATCGATTGCTGGTTTTGAAAATTGTGGCTGGAGGTTGGCATTTGGCTGTGGGTACCATTCCAAGGTCCTCCAGAGTTGCCGCTCTGACCTAAACTGGGATAATGTGGGCCTGAAGGACTGAGCTGACAGGTGCTCATGCTGTACTCAGCCTGTTGGAGAAGTGTATTTGAGATGCCCTCTTGCTGTGTAGGCCTCGCCTGGTCCAACGCATTTCCATTAGCCCTGGAAATGACCTCGCCTCCATGGCCTTGGTAGGGCCGGTGAACGTAACCATGATCTGGGCAGCCGAGAGAATTGTGTCTCGGGGACAGCTGGTTTGTGAGAGGAACTCCACCTCCAACAGTCTGATTCGGTTGCTGGTAGTTCATGAAGTTCCTCTCTCCGGGGGTCATCATCATGGAACGATCACTTGTATCAACAGGGGCGAGATGGGGCTCCATACCCATGGCTTCCATCATGACGTTCTCTGTGATGCTCGGTGGACGAGGAGAGTACATGTGGCGAGCAAGGCTAATGTCAGAGCTGTGGTGTTGCAGCGCGTTTCTGCGGCCCATCATAGCTACATTATTAAGGCTGTTGAAGCGTTTGGGGAGGGCTTGTGAATCTGCTGCCGATCGCACCGGATCACTGGCTCGCCTGAAGTTGTTACCCGGAGCCTGGTGAGGGTAGATAACACCAGTACCGTATTCAGTGTTGGCACTGTGTCTTCGGGGACCACCTTGCTGCAGAAAAGGAGGCAGGTGTTGCCCTTGGTATTCGCTTAAAATACCCCCTCTTCTGACTGGTGTACCTGACTGCTCCATATTAGGCAAAGGAGTAGGTGGTGGTCCACCGGTAGCTGCGGCGTATTTGGCCTTTAGTTTGTAGTGCTGAGCAGGTGTTAAGTTAGGCAGACCTGGCAACCCTCCGACAGGACATGGAGCCCCTCTGCGGTTGCTCTCGGGTGAGAGGGGTTCTCCTCCTTGTTCTGGGCTCAGAAGGTGGCATCCTCCCCCTGCCGTTCCTCCCATTTGTGAGACCTCACTGGAACGTCGGCTGGACGGGTAAGGGGACGCCATGGAGGAGCGGCGGCTCACGGTGTACGCAGAGCTTAAGCTGCTCGTGCCGCTTCCTCTCCGGTCGTTCGAGGAGTTGGTTCCGCCTCCAAGCTCGTGGTTGGACAACTCCATAACGCGTCGATTAGAGAGAAGGGGAGAAGGTGCACACATGCCCATGTTTTCTCCTGAACCTAGAAAGAAACAAAATTATTTAATATAAGTCCACAAAGAAGATTTTCATATACTGCACCACTTTATGCAAGACAACTTGTCAGAAAGGCTCTAATTTGTGTATTTATTGTGTTGACCTCTTCACAGTATTTACCAGGAATGGCTGGAAGCTTGTTGCTGGTACAGCGGCCAGGAGGAGTTGGCCTACGAATTTGCTTCAACTTGTCGATCTTTAGGTTCTCCAGCCTCTTCAGAGCTTGTGCAGACATTCCCATTGTTCCAGGCTCGCCTCCTCCTCCTCCTGCAACTCCATCTTCTAATGCAGTGAGGTCATCCAAGCTGCCCGCTGCATTCAGGTTCATTTCCACACCGCTGTCGTTGTTGTTGGTGCTCCCCAAAGGAGAACGTTCACTGCTGCAGGACGACTGACCGCCGGGGCTCGGCTGCGACTTCTGCAGGGAGACGAGAAAGCCAGCGGAGAGTTCTACTTCAAGTTTTAAAACTCCGAATAAAAGACCGAAAATTGAGTTTCTATTGACTCTTACTCACCAGAGCGATCTCAGGGGCCAGCAGTTTGCAGTCCTCCCTGCGTGCCTCCTCTTTCTCCAGCAGCAGCTCAGAGTTCGGGCCTCCGGGGGTCATAGCTGAGCCAGGGGGTCGAGGGCCCGTGTCTCCACGATGCTTCTTGGTGATGTGGGCCTCGGGGCCATGTACCGTCTTTACATGTTTCCGTAGAGAACTCGGGTCTGTGTATCGTTTAGTGCAACCAGGTATTTTACAAACGTAAGGTTTCTGTAAAACAGCAGACATCACATTCCATCACTTATATGTAACATTTGATCGCACTCAACTTAACAAAAAAAATATTTGTGTGCGAAATATTGTTTATGTATAAGACTCATAAAAACACATTACCTTTGAATATTCAATCTAATTTCATTAAGAGGGAAAGTACTTATAATCTTAAAGGAAATGAAATGTTTTTTAAACCTAAAATTTGAATTAATTTGAAAGAGAGATGTACTTCAATTCAAAGAGTTAAGCTGTGGAACAACTTGCTAATGATTGTAAAAATGCTGGATCTATTGGGTTATTTGGAAGATTGGTAAAATCTGACTTGTTGACAAAATATGGAAACATATAATAAGCATTCATATAAGCTGCTGTTTGAATAATTGCTAATCTTTTTATTTCTTTTTCTTTTCTTTTTGCTGATCATTAGGGTATGAATTCTTTATTTATGTATATGTTTGTAGGGGTGTATGTAATATATATTTATTGTTAAATGGGGGCAGACATTATAAGATTTCTTTCTTCTTTCTGCTCCTTTTCATTTATTTTTTTCATTTTAATGACATTGTGTTATGGTTGAATTTTGTTTGTTTTAATTAATTAAATGAAATAACCTTAAAAAAATAAATAAATAAAAGTATTACCTCATTGGAATGAGTTCGGTTCTGATGTTTCGCTCTGTCTGAAGCGTTGGAGAAGGCTTTGTTGCAGCCCTCATGCTCACACACGTACGGTTTCTCGCCGGTGTGAGAGCGTAGGTGGGTTTTTAAGTTCTCCAGGCGAGAGTAGGCCTTATTACAGCCTTCAAACTGAAACAGAAATCATTCAAAATAATTCAACACATAAACTCAAGCTGCAGTGGAAAACCAACACCACAGAAATAATTAGATTATGAATGTTTTTTTTAAATACATGATGTTATTTGAGCTTTATCACACACATAACTTGAACAATAACTGTTTTTAGAGCTAAAATAGACGGAGAAAGAAAGGTTTTATAGTTGTGATATGTTATCAGTATAAAAACAAGCTCCTCATAAAGATAATCTGACTGCTGCTGATGAAACTTTAATTCTAGACACTGATCAGTTGTACCACAGTGAAACATTAAAACTTTCCTTGCACGTCCTGCTAACTTATATATCTATAAATATTTAGCAGCTGTAGGGGAGTGCAAACAACAGATAAAGCAGAAATTTACTGATGTCTGAACTGGATCTTCAAATCAGCGACACGTGTTCCGAGTCACGTCCCTGTTTTAAATCGATTCAAACGTATAACAAGTAAACTCACAGTGCACTTGTGTGGCTTCTCTCCTGTGTGTCGCCGCATGTGAACCACCAGCATGTACTGGGCTTTGAAAGGCCTCTGTTCTCGAGAGCACTCCTGCCAGTGACACACAAACTCCTTCTTCTCCCCGTGGATGTGCTCGTTGTTGATGTGCTAAACAGACGGATAAATAAGACAAAGTATTTCAGTCAAAGTGAGACTCGTGAGCAGTGTGCCGCAGCTAACAATTTTTATTTATATAGTGTTTTAATCACTCAGGTCAGTGTATTATCCACCTTATTCCTGGGCAGGGTTCCTACAGTTTAAGGCAAGTTAAATTTAAGTCTTTTTAATGCCAAGTGAAATTAAATTTAAGACCAATTTCACAAACGACAAAAAAAAAAAAAAAAAAAAAACTGTGGCAGAAACTCATGAATCAAAGTATTTTGATTGAATTATTCAAATATTGCTAATAGACCAATTGTTTTTATCCATATCTAACAGCTATTTTGTCAAATATAGCAAAATAAATTTGTGGCAGTCAGTTTTAAACTTAATTTAATTCCTGGAAATCCTCTAATGACCCAAAATGTAGAGTTTTATGACCCACAGTGGGTTCTCAACCCCAGCTTGCTGTAGATGAAAA
This sequence comes from Anablepsoides rubrolineatus, assembly GCA_031762495.1. Taxonomy (NCBI): domain Eukaryota; kingdom Metazoa; phylum Chordata; class Actinopteri; order Cyprinodontiformes; family Rivulidae; genus Anablepsoides; species Anablepsoides rubrolineatus. The sequence continues at coordinate 14,049,193 of JARVGW010000682.1, forward strand.
CTTAAAGTGCACGTGACATCAAATTTTGTTAAAAAATATGAATGCATATTTGAAAAGACAACATTATAAATATATTAGAAAACAATTTTCACATTGCTCAGATGGACAGTTGTTGAGATATTTGCATGTGAAATAACAGAAAGTGGTGTCAAAAGGGAACATCTGAATGGGAATATTTCTATTGATGAACTAGCTAAATATGCTACTAAATATAACCTGCGGCCACTTATTCATTTCGTCCTTCCCATATTTCACGCAAAGCATCATGGGAGCGAGGAATAAGGGGGATACTTTTTCCTCACTGAACCCCCTGACGTGTAATCAGTCATTTGCAAATAAATAAGCTGCTTACATGGTTGTGTCTTTGAATGGAATGAATAAAAAAATGAGATTTTTTGTTTGATTTACATGAACTAGTTGGTCTTGCGTGTCAAACTCCTTGTTGCAGCTCTCCCAGTGACAGTTGGTCTCATAAATGGCTTCTGGCTCGTGCTTCCCGTCCTCCTTGTCCAATTCATCTCTGCCATCCAGGAGCCCCATCAGATGATCCTGCTGAAACATACGAGGAGGAAAACAATCCAAGTTAGTCTGAGTTTCTCCAGTGCGACCATCATAAACTGTTAGCCTTATAGTACGTTTTGCATTTTATCCTGATATAATGAAAGCCACCCACCAGATAAACACAGACTGCAAAGTGCAGCTTTCACTGTTCCTGACTGTGTTTTTCTTTGACATGTGACACAAACTGCATAAGCATACTTTACATTTTTAAATCTATTAAAATGATGTTAGAAATGTTATTATGAAGGTTTCACCTGAGTTCCGGTGGAGGAAGGACTGGCTACATCTGCCTCTGACCTCTCCTCCAGGCTCTTCACATTCATGCCGTCCATCACTCCTCCCAACCCTGGCTCCGTTTTCAGCTGCAAAACAAAACACCACGTCCTTTTTGTTGTTCAACCCGTTTCTGAGCAATGACTTTATTAGCGAGAAGCAACAATTCGAATCAGAAGCTTCACTGAGTCTAGTTTGAATAATTTGTGACGCGAGTGAGAGAGCCTTCTTACGTGTCCATGTTTGGGTGGAGCCTGCAGCCGAGGATTGTGGGGAGGTAAACGAGAGGCTTGGCAGGGAGCGGGTGTGTGGCCGCCCAAAGGTGTACCCCCATTCCCTCCATACATGGACCCTGGTCTTGGGTGGCAGTTTATGTTGCTGGAATAACTCAGCGACGGGCTGTGGAGTAAAAAAACGTCAAGACTCCATAAGAACAAAAACTCCAAATTAAGGCAACACATTTAAAATACACCTGTCCACTTATTTCTAATGTATTACATCTTATTAAGAACAGAACTGTGAAAAAGTCTTCATCCAACCCTTATTTCTTTTAATTTATCTTCCAATGAATCTCATTTTATTGTAACCTAAAGATCAGGACAGAAAACAAGCAGAAAAAAGAAAATAAAATCCAAAAGAAAGTCTCTAAAATAGCTTTAAAAGCTTTAAAAATGTACTTCAAAACACTTAAAGCCTGCTCTTTGGATGCAAAATGTAAAGAAATGATAATTTTGCACATTACTATATATAAGAACACTAATTAAACAGAATATTCTTTCTGTTTTGTTTTTGAAATGACTACACCTTATTTACATACCAATCTTATTCATTTGAAAGGAATATAGACAGACAGTTTAACATATTTTTTTGAGTTGGATAAACACTGGTTAGACTCATATCGTACCTCATAGCGCTCACAGAGAGGTGGCCGTAGGAGCTGGCACCGTTGGGGTTGCAGCGCGAGTTGACGAAGGCCACTAACGAGTTGGGAGAGGTCCGAATGACGGTCTGCAGGTCCACGCTGGCATCGGATAAAGGTGAGATGGACAGGGCTCGCTTTTTACTCAACTTCAGCGTGGAGCGAGGCGTGGAGAACCTCGAGCCTAAACCAGACAGAGGAGGATATGATACCAGGATTCTTTGTTCAGAAACTCGTTTCTGATCGGCGGCTCAGCTCACCGTCGCCGGGCTCGATGTGTTCTGAGCCGGGCTGAGCGTGGCAGAAGTTATGATGAGACGACATCATGTTCTGGTTACAGTAGGGGGCGCTGTTGCAACCTGCGGATCATTTAAGACAGTCAGAAACAGTAATACTCTTCTGTGAAGCTGGAAAGCAAACACAGGATTTATGGTCTCCTATAGCTTAGATTTGGAGAATTAGCGAAAAGAATATTTGCAACTTGGTGCTTCTTAAAACACTGAATCAAATAGTGAACTCAAAGTGAAGAGAAGATCATCTTAGAAATAGTAAACTTGGCCAGATCCTATATTTTGTAAAAATCTGTGGAGTTCCAATTTTGTCCTGTCAGATACCTTTGAGTCCTAATCAACAGCAGCTTTGAGATTAACGGGGATGTAACAGATACTCTGGCTCACCCTCTGTGGCCGGCATCCCCCTGTGGCTTATCATACTGTGAGGTGGTGGGGCCTGAGGCGGCCTCATATATTGGTTCAAGCAGTGGCCGTTCCCCTGCCCCGGTCCTGATCCTGATCCATGAGTCATGCTGGGAGTCATGGGATTATACATGGCGTGGCAGTCCTGGGGGGGACCGTCGAGGAGCGGGGGTCGCAGTGAAGACACATCGCTGTAGGGGGACTGGTCTGACGGGACAAGGCTGCAAATATTAGAGAGACATAAGGAGAAATAAACAGGAATGAATGTGGAAAACTGACCGCTGACACGGATTAACATATAAATTGAACAAATTAAAAGCACACCATTTGTTGCCTTTTATGTTTTTTGTTTTTGTTCTTTTTTTAGCAACCTTGCCTCACGTGCGATACTACCATTTTATTTTGTTAGATGTTCATTTGTTCCCTTCAGTTTTCCAATTAAATAAAAGAATAAACAGTTAAATATTATAATTTTAAACATGATCAAATAAGGAAATATTCAACATGTTTAAGCATTCTTGCACCTTTTAATAAAGCTTCATTATCTTTCATTAGCAGCAGAGAAAACTGATGTCTTCCTCCGACCACTAGATGGCGTATTATCCTTTCCTTGTTCGAAACTGAGGAAATGTACTATTCTGGGGTTTTCCCTGCTGAAAAAGAAAATATGAAGCTTGGAACTTTCCAGCCTTCCATAAATTTCAGTGACTGCTCTGTTGCTTCTTTGGTTCAGCTCAAAATCCAGCCTGTCATCTGCTCGTTTTCTGGTTCTTTTCCCCTTTTTTCTCGATCCACGTTTTCACCCCCTAAATCGTCTTTTGAGTTCTTTAATTCTTCCATTCACCGTGTGTATTCCACACAGGAGCTTAATCTGTCTTCTCTAATCCACGGTGCTGTTTCACCCACCCCCTTTAAAATTTACCTCCCACCCATTCCCCACTTTTTTTCTTCTTCTTTTCTTTTCTACCATTCATCCCTTCAGTTGTACTTTTCAGCCCCCCCCCTCTGTCCTTTCTGTCTCTTTCTATCTTCTTTTCCTCTACCCCCCACCCCCACCCCCACCCCCAATCCTGTGCCTCTGTCCTGCCCAGCCACCTTTCTCTCCAACTCTCCCTGCCTCTCCCTCTCTCTGGGTAACCTGAGTGGGGCGCGAGGCAGTCATGCAGAGCGCAGCGGGGCCTGGTCAGCCTGTAATTAGCAGCTGTCAGAGAGAGGCTGAGTCCACCCGCAACCTGGGTGGCATGAGGAAAGGAGGTGGTGGTGGGGAGGCAGGGGAGGAGTGAGTGGCTGAGTTAGCACAGAGGCCACAACAATTGCACACGGAGCTGGACTTCTGCATCCTCTGGATATTTGTAGGATGAAAATAAGAATAATTTTTGAACCTTCTAAGCTGAATCTCCCGATTTCTAGAGAGCAACGGCTGAGTTGTGTGGTTCTGAAAAAAAAAAGGCGTGAATGTGAAAAATACCCTTTAGCGTGAATCCGCAACAAGATGAAAAAGAAGATCACCATCGTCGCCTCTAGATTTTGTTCATCTACACGTCTAAACAGCTTTAAAGATTTTCGAACTGCAATGAGGGAACTGTCAGTGAACACATTTCATAAAAAAATCAGAAAAAATCAGATTTTAAAAGCATGTATATTCCAATATCATAGAATAAAAGACTTTTTAAAATGGCAGTCTGGTTTTTAAACAAAACTCAGTTCCCAGCGATTGGAATGATGGTTGGAACGATGTTTTTTGTGAAAAAGGGAGACTCTTACAAAAAGACAAATGTCAGTGTAGGACCCCACTAATCAGGCTTTTATGATGCCATTTGCTACAAAATAAAGTGCTTTGGAGACTGCAAAGTTTGTCGCTTGAATGAATTCATGCTTGTAAAAAGAAAAAGCTCTAAAAGCACTGAATCTAAACCTTGTGCTTACTGTACCTCATACTGTTGCTATAATGGATGTACAGAAGTGATTCGAAGATAAAGAGTAGTTCAAATATGTAAACAAGTCACAAGAGAGCCGCTGTAATATAAGAAACCGCCTGTTCTTCTCTCTGTTATTAATTAAACACGGTCTTACCCTCTGGAGGGCTGACTGGAGGAGTTGTCGTAATAATACAGCCCCTGATGTGGCTGCATGTCCACTGGCATTGGAGCTCCTCGGACCTCCCGCTCCCCTTACAGCCTGGACCTGGGCACAAAGAAACGAGGACAACGTTAGAGAGAAGAAAGGAAAAACTAAACAATCTCAACCTCCATTAAACAAAACTAAACTATACACAATTGTGGTTCAAGATAAAAATGAAACATGTGGGATGTTAATAACAGACCAAACCAAAGTAAAAATAACAGTTTAGGGACAAAATAAACTTTAAAGCTTGAGTCAAGCTTAATTTAAACAGTGCTGGGTCAAAAGACTACATCTGATGGTAAAAGTTAGACATTATATTATGAAAGTGGCATAAAATTGGATTTTAATAGAAGAAAAAATGATCTAAAGACTAAAGTCAGAAATATATATATATATATATATATATATATATATATATATATATAAGGAATGAACTCATGAAAGTTGCATACTGTTCTGTAAGTATATAAAACAAAAAATTATTCTGTACTGATTTACTCTAATGCAGTTGCAGAGTTCAGATAAAAGCCTGATACACACATAACCTCTCCTTTCTAAAACACATGCGTGCCTCTTCAACGCCGCTCACAGTTGCAGGTGATGAGCGTGCACGGGGATGAAGAACGTTTGCCTTAAACCTTAAAGGACAAAAGTTGAGGGATGATTGCAATAAAAACAGGAGGAAAATGAGAGCAGAACAAGACGGCCTTTTGTCTGCCACTAATATCGAGAGGGTATCTTTCAGCAGGATTGTATGGGTAAGGCAACGCCAGTGGAGATTTCTAAGAAACTGCTCATTACATTAAACCGCATCAGTGCAGGTAGCATAAGGCTGCGATTGTGATTGTGGGTTCTGAGATGTTTCAAAACTAATTACAACCAAATAAAAAAGCCTGGTGCATGTAAATGTTGGTCATGATCAGATTAATTAATTTTGTGCCCATATAAACTATACATTTTCATTATTGAATCCAAATACATTTAAATCTGTTCAAAGAATTTTGTGCATGTAAAGCATGGGCATTCCCCTCTTTTATATATGGAGATTCCAGTCAAGTCATTCCAGACCTATAAAAAATAGAGCACTCTAGTGAAAGTGACTTGTTGCCAGGCTAAATCAGGGCTTTTGTGTCAATTGTTTTTGATTTTGTTTTAATATTACTTATTTTATTACATTGTATCTATATGTTGTATTCATGATTAAATGCAGCAAAGTAAACTATTTCAAAGTTAACAGATCTTTGTATTCCTTGGTTTATTTACATAATGACTTCAAATGCTGGATGTTCGGCCCCTCAGCTGTTGACCTGCACTAACTGTGGCCCCCGGAGCAATTTAGTTGAATATCAGAATCAGAATCAGAATACTTTAATGATCACCGGGTGGAAATTGCAATTAAATTGCCCTGGGATATATCATAAATTGCCAAATTTCAACAATGTATAATTTTGAAGCTTCTAAGAAAAAAAAAACCTGCAAGTACAAAAAACTAGAAGTATTTATTTTGACACTCATTTTGTTGGGACAGATCGTGTATATGTATTAATATTTGTAGTTTTTTTTGTTGAATTGCAACCTTCCAATGCCTTTTTGAGCAAAGCATCCCTTCATGTGACAAAGATCCAACACAAACTGGGACAACTCAGGACAACAACCCAGTGGATTGAGTGCCGCAGCTTCCCCGGCCTGTTCACTAAGCAGCCCGGGTGTTAAAAGGACAGCAGGGACCTATTTAAGCCCACGAGTCACCACGGGGAGATTTGCTACGAAGGCTCGCAAGTGTCTAAATTGTGTGTGCGGTCTGGTCTGGGGGGGGGGCTGCTTGCTCACGTTCAACACGGCCTTTGGGTGTGTGCTTGATAATTAGCTGCAAGTGCTAAATAGAGATCTCGCCGAGCACCTCAGCTGTCCAGAACCAATAAATACCAAGAAGGGGGACCCCCAAGCCTGCAATGCTCACACACACACACACACACACACACACAAACTGTCACAGCTGTTAGTCTCGACGGGAGGTAGCATAATGATCCAGTGGCCACCAAGCCCACAGTGGATGTGTGTGACAGTGTAAAGCAGTTTCTACAAGAACAGTAGCAGATGTGTGTGAGAACATTTTAGGCAAACACATTTGCAGCAGTGAATTTCTGTGTGTGTGTGTAGGTGTGTGTGTGTGTGTGTGTGCTGGATAAATGAAGATCTCAGGAAAAAGACTGAATAATGTATGAGCCCACCTGCATATAAGTAATCTGTTTTTTTTATCTGTTTGCTAATATGTCCTCTGGGAGTGAGGCAGCAAGTGTGACAGAGTTACTGCTGTAGCTCGAATGAATTCACAGGTGCATAAGAGTAATTAGTTTGTATGAAACGAAGAAAAAGTAAACAGAAAATGTTCAGAGTCTGAGCAGTCCTTTCTAAAAGGAGTCCTGTTTCTGAAAAGATACTGTTAGACCTTAAAGATCCGATAAGAAAACTCAAAATTAATAATCTAGCATGTATAATGATTACACACAGTGTTGCCACAGGTGACCTAAAGTGCTATTTTAGGTCAGTGTTTTGCTCCTTGGTGTAATTTTGTGGTGCTGGGAGAAATTGGGAAGCAGTACATAAAAAAAAAAACCCCCCAAGGCCATAAATCAAATAGCTGACCAAACAAGTCCGCTCTGCTGCGGCACAGGGAGCTGGAGCAGAAAAACCAAGGAGCTGAGGATGAGGACAGGACATCCAGCCACCTTCTACACCCAAAACCTCCTCGTTCAAACACCTAACCGACCGTGCAACATCCCACACAGCCTTCCACATCTCCCTCAGGAACAGCTTTTAAAGCACGTGTTTAGACGTAACCAAGAATGGCTTCATCGTCTGAGCTTTTTTACCTCAGCTACAACTTATTTATGAGCTATACCAGACTGTGGAAAAGACTAATAAATGTGAAGAAAGCTTACTCACCAAACCAGCTCAAATTATCACCAATAAATAAAACATTGCAATGAAATGTACTTATTTTTTTCTTTTTTTTTACTCCTTGACTTACAGAAATCAACCAGCACTACAAATATCTATAATTCTGAATATGATAAAAAGTGTTACACAAGATTTTACTTTAGTTTAAAAGTCAAACATTTTTCTACTTGATTAAGAGGGTTTTTGCTGCTAGCTTGTTTATTTAGGAATATCTCACTGCATTGTTCCAGTGCTTCAAAATCCTAGGTAGTCAACAACTCTCTGAGATGCTGCCAGCATTTATTTCATGACCACTGCCCTCCTGTTTTAAACTGTATATGCCTGATGACAGATGTCTTAATCAGCTGTACTTGTGTGTGTCCTCAGCTGGGAGGTTCTGTCCTGCTAAGGATCAGTTGTAGCAAGTGTGCGATGTCACTCTGACCTAACTCATTTAGATGTATGAAATTATACATAAACAGATTTAACTTACAGAATCTGGAGAAGAAACATTGTTATTATTTGTAAGAAAAAAGAACATCCATCCATCCATCCATCCATCCATCCATCCATCCATCCATCCATCCATTTTTTGGCTCCAGAAACTTGAGGAAAATGGCCACAAGCTGTGTCCCAATTCAGGGGTTGCAGCCAACATAGGGCCCATTTGTTGGCTGTTTATGTCACTGCCCCGTGCTGTAGGCCGACCAAAGTCGTATAGGAACCTACTCATGTGGCCGACAAAACCCTGAATACGTAGGCTGCCTAACCTACGTGGCTGACGATATCCCAGGATTCAAGCAAACTAAACAGAAACATAAAGATGGGTGAGGGTTCGTTTTTTTTGTTTTTTACTGTCTCATTTCACAGCCATTTATGCAGCCTACACTAGCCACCTATGGCCCACATAGGTCACACCCTATGTGGGCTGCAACCCTTGAATAGAGACATATTCCATGAGTTTTTTTTATTATAGTCAAGTCACGCCCACTGGAAGGGATATTATGGTAAATAAGTAAGTTCTTTTTTCTATCAAGTGACTTGACTTTCGGGCATCCGTTCCTGTAGTGCAGTGGTATTAGAACATTAAGTGTGGGTTTGTTGCAAAGTGTGTGTTAACTTAGCACAGTAAAAATCACAAGATGATCGCACATTGATTAAAAAATATTCAAAACATTCTAAACAAATGTGAAATGCATTTAGATAAAAAGCAATTAAATATCTTAGACATCAATCATGGACATTTTGTCATGAGGTAAGTGAAACTTGATTCAAGCTGACAAGCTCCCAATTTTCCTCTCATCCCAACATGTTGAGTCAGACAGTCGTTCTTTGTAGTCTTCTGAATTCTACCTTGTAAAATACAGTTTCCTTCCCACTGTCACCAAATGCCAAAAAGTAGTAGTAGTGTTGTAAAGTTTTCTGTGATTTAGAACCAAAACCATAGTTACATCAAACTGAAGTGACATAAGACAGAATAATAAAAAAGCCTTCTGTAGTGGGTTTCCTTTCAGGCATATTTCGTAAAGAAGAGGACCAAGAATCGACTCTTGTGGAACTCCACGAGAAACGTCATTTTGTCTGAACTATATTGATCAACAGAAAATAAACAGGTTCCATAAAGGGGATTAGAAGTAGGGCTGCACAATATATCGAAAATTTATCGTCATCGCAATAATAACCTGTGCAATATGCATATCGCAACAACT
>JARVGW010000682.1:14071170-14100088 GCA_031762495.1 Anablepsoides rubrolineatus
CTCTAGCTTGTTTCTGTTTGGAGAAAAATGACGTGTTGCAACCGTCCCTTGTTGCTACTGTCCCCGGTCTCCCCTACTTTATAGCTAACCAGGCAACCGCAATAAATAAACGCTAACATTTCTTTAACAGGTGTCAGCTGATAGTTTGTATATCTCTGATGATTCAAACTTTTTCATGAAGCTTGTGTTGCTTTTAGCACACATTTTCTCCAAGAGGACCATGGTGAGGAACTGGAAGCTGCAGGATCAGGACAACAATGTTAAACCTTTGGTTTAACAAAAAACCAAAACATTTAAGGTATTCTGATTGAGAATTGGGAACAATGTGTGAACTAAAGTTAGTGTGGGTTACAGTAAGGTCATTCAGATTGAAACAAAGTTGATGTAATGTCCAGGGACAGCTGCTCTAGCCTGTGTGTGAGAGAGTCTCGAGTTCCCGCCAATGCTGTAATTAAGTTCATTAACATAACTAAAAGGCAACAAATCAGCTAATCAGGTGGCTGTAAACTGACTGAGTGAGGAGCTTAGCTCCTGCACCCCCGACACACACATTTTCCCTTCTGCTTCAACACATTCAAGTTAAAATACACCAAATTCAGCCAAACGTTTGTTTCCCTTTTTATTTACAACCAGCACCCAAGGTTTTAAGATCAAAATCAATTACAATCTTAACTGCAGCTTATTTAAAACTGAATGCATCCTTCACTTGGGAATTTCATTGTTAAAGATGTTCTCAGAACCCACCAATAAAAGCTTTTAATAAATGATCCACTTGTCTACTCATCATTAAGGTGATCGTTCTCCAGTTGGAGAGTTGGTGGTAGTCCCTGCAGTGCGCCCAAGTGTGTGAGATTACAAAAAATGTTGTATATATGTTTAAAAATAAATACATTGATGCATTTTATGTGTGTGAATGAGTGAATTCTGTAAAGCAGAACCTGGAGAGGTTAAAAATGTGCTCTATATTATAAAATGAAAACACCTATAAAAACACTGCAGCCTAAAAGGTTAGACTTATTTTTTCTACTGAAATAAAATTAAATTGTTTCGAATACAAGTGAGTGTTATCCTTTTACTTTTTTCTGCACTGACGTTTTTACATCTGCATCTAAGCGAAGGCGACAGATAAATAGTTTACCATTTCTCAAATGCTCTAGTTAACCACAGAATAATGTTGGAGGCTTTCTGCTACTTGTGCACGTAAACACTGATGCTATCTCACCCATGAGGAAGGGGCTCCCTTCTACCCATCGCAGCTTAGGATTTCAGCTTGCATCTCCCTGCAGGGCTCAGTGATGCACTACACAAAACAAACATCAGCTGTCCCTGGTACACATTCAAACATATGCATGTATATACAGTTCTCAAATATTTATACAGGAATTGTGACGCAAACCTCGAAAAGATAAACATACACTTGCAGGTATGGGTCTAAATGTCTGCTAAACTATGCTATGAAGAGTTAGCTGAAGGATCAGGTGACTCCATGAACAGGAATGACCAAACCAAGTTTACTGAACAGGTTTACGCACAAAAAAACACATGAAATCGGTAGAGTTTGGTAGAGTTTTTTGGTTATCATTTAGGAGCTTTTGTCAACACAGTTTAAACAAACAGAAGCAGAAACCACAGAATAAAAGACAAAAATTAAACCCCAAAAACAAAACACACCATATGTGGCACAAGAAATGTAGGAGCAACTGACAAGATCAATACTTTTCCCCTCTTATAAAGTTAATCGTCGTAAAGTATTGCCCAGCTGGGTTCAAGTTTCTGAAAACTGTTAAACAGATGAATAATAAAAACTATTAAGTGGAAACACACATCAAATGCACTGTGGTGTTGAAGATCAAGTCACAGCAGCAAATTAAAATCTTTAGAATCAGTAACAAGAGGAGGAGTTTAGTGTTGCAGTACTCAAGATTGGTCTCAAGACCACTTTTTGATGGTCTTGTCTCGGACTTGACCACATTTGTACTCCATCTTGTCTCGGACATTGAGGACTGGCATTTTTTCAAAGTCAAGACCACATCTCTGCCAGTCCAATTCATTTGTTAACATCCTTGCTTTTGTTGGATCTAAAACGTATTGGTTATGCTAATTATGTATTTTTGTTACAATTGTCACCCATCCCCACCCCCTTTCACTCGCACGTGTCACTCCAAGACAGTGAGCAGTGGTTGTCTGAGAGCACGAGAACACGTCTGCAAAATCTTAAGTAATACAAGTTTTTATATTTGTAAAACAACATTCAGGTAAAAACTTAAAGCAACTTGTAAATTCTGCAGTGCTTCACTTTCAGAGCCGGTGGGGACTACGTCAAACTTTTATCGTTACTTATTGCTAGCTAGCTAATGTTAGCAATCTGCCTCTGTGCTAAGATTATTTACCTGGCCCTCCCACAAAGAGATTTAGTCAGTTTTAGCTATGCATTAAGTTAGTTCTTGACTTGGTCTCAATACACTGTGGTCTTGGTATTGATTTGGTCTCGGGTTAGATGGTCTTGAATATAACAGTAGAACTAAAGGTCGCTGTAGAGACAGAAATGGGGGGAGCTTCAGTCACAAACACTTTAAACACTAAACTTAAGTTTAACAATATTAAAATGCCTTCAAAGCAGCTGAAGGTTATGAATTTATTCTGTGATGGAGCTCATAAAGTCGTTTCTGTATGAGGTTCTTGTTGAACAAGCAGGAAAAGCCCTCTCCTCGGATCACCAGGTGCTTCTTATTCATTACAAGCTATAATGCCACAAAGAAAAGACTTTTGCCCTTCATTTGCCTCTTTGTTCCAAACACTCCCTCCGGCTCTTCACGAGGACCCGAGTGAAATGCTGAAAAGGTTAAAGTCTAGCTGCTGGCTGAAGATCCTGCGTCTGCCAGGGGCACCTGAAGAGGGGTAAACATTTACCGGCAAAGAAAACAGGGGGAGAAAAAAAAACCTCCTCAACAGCTGGCCCCAGAGCTGCAGGGTCTGCACTGAGTGCTGGTGTAGAGCTCTTGGTAAGTTTGTCATGTAATTGAGTCAATTGTTGAACCCCCCCTACCCACCTCCTTCGTTCAGCCTGAACCTTTGGAGGGAAAGCCTGCCGAATAATTAATGTTCTCTCCCTTGCTCTTCATCCATCCATCTTCTCCTCCTCTTCACTTTGCCCCCTTCTCCTATACCCCCACTTGTTTTCTGTTGTCTTGGAGGATAACTGTGCTCTGAGTAAAGGGCTGTTATTTAAGGAGGGAAGGGGAAAGAAGGGGGGGGGGGGGGTAGCTGTTCTGGGATCTGCTGAAGCTTCTTTTCAATCCAAATCTTTCTTAGCCCCAGCCCTCTCTTCTCTCCTGCATTCTCTCCCTTTTTTATTCCTGCTTTTGTTTGAGCCGTGGGATGAATTTTAAGCACTCTGCTCCCCATCCCTCAATTTCAGTTCCTCCTCGTTTTCCCCTTTTCCTCGTCTGGCCAGTCTGTTTTAAACTTATGTACCTGTAGCTTTTTCTTTCCTTTCCACCCCTAGCTAACCTGTTTCACACCCAAATAGAACATAATATATTTATTAATAGAAAAAAGCACATTTCCGTCCAGTTGTGGGGGGCAAATCTGTCACTCTAGACTTGTGGTAGGCCCTGTATTTTTAAAAAGGCACTGTGGCTGATTAGTACAGAATGTATAAAAACGATAACAAAGTGAAGGGGGTGATAGATAGTAGCAAAAGCAGCAGGACACGGAGCAGATGATTGCATTCTGTTTGTAAAGTGCGATCATTTTTTTAAATGGCTCCTTCATTCGAGAACACTTTGTTTGCACAAGAGCTCTGCTGTTGTGCTCCGACTTTCACAGCTTATCCCGAGGGACAGTAAAGGGCCAGGAGCACTGTTGTTATTCGAGTTTCACACTTTCTAATTAGCAAGACTAATGCTAACAGATTTGACTAGTGAAAGACGAGAAAGACAAAGCTTGTCTGCATAACGGGACGCGTGTAAAATCTCTGAAATCATTAGATGGAAGATTACATCTAACACGGTTGACAAACATGTTTCTTCCTAAAGAAGTCTTTTTGTGTTTGTGTTTCAGTGAAAAAAACTCATATATAAAAAAACATCAAGTGATAAAACATGTATTTTTTTTAATATACAAAACTTTGGACACAAAGGTGTGATTCTTAAAGAAAAACATTGACATCATGCTGGCAATTCATAGATTCTATGGTTAGAAATGTCAAAACTTTTTAACTTAACGTTCATGTTTAGCATCATATTATTAAGATCCAGTCCTTTCATCTGCTGCTCCAACAAGGAGAGTCAAACCCTGACTGCCTTCGTCTCTCCTCCGTCTACAACCCTCCATGTGAAGTGTTTGTTAGGAAATCCTGAACAAACTGCAGCTGTTTGTTCTCTTTTTGTCAATGACGGGTTTTTATAGACTTCTACTATTGACAATTGTGCGACTCCTGTTGGCCTCACACAAGCTGGATAACGCTGAGCAAATAGGTGTATGTACACACAAGTTCACAGCCTGTCCAGAACACGCTCAAGACCTCCGTCCAAATTGCCTTGGATTCATTGTGGAGAGAGAAAGACATCTTGGGCATTATAGAATTTAAAATGTTGTTTTATCCTTCTGGAAACTACAAACACTTAAAGAATAGTACTTCATGACAGCAGTGGAGATCTTACCAAACAAAAAACATTTGAGATCTGACATTAAAATAAAATGACAGATCACAATCCTGGGTTACATTCACAGGTTTTCAACACTCACACTTGTTAAAAAAGCATTTGTATATCTTTGTTTTTGTATTATTATTTTGCTCAGAGATACTGTAGTGACATTTTTGATTTCTTCAATTGCTTTGCATTAAAATCTAACCCTGTTTTGGCTTTTTAAAATGTATTCAGTTGGTGTTCAGATGAGCAAAGGTGGGAAGAATACCCCAAAAACGATACTCTAGTAAGAGTAGCACTACTTTAATATTTACTCAAGCAAAAGTAAAAAGTATCTGTGCAAGAAATTACTCAAGTGTAAAAAGGTTACTCAAGTACTGAGTAACTGATCATAATGTCTACTTTAATAAATACATAATAAAAAATAAAGTGATGTGCAAATTCTGTTATTTCAAAGACTAAAATGAAACAAATAAATATAATTAGAAAATGACAAATTAGGTAGAAGAAACACATTGAAAATTATTAGTTTTTCAATATGAACCAGTAGATAATGTAAATACTTTTACGGACAGCATATAGTGTTTCCTGTATATTTTTGAAAGAAGTTCAAATGAGCTAAAAAGTAGATAAAAACTCAGAAGTAGGCAAGGGGGGTGAAGTATCTTGTCCAAGGATACGACTGAGATGGCTGGAACAGGGGATTGAGCTGGCAACCTACCGGTTACAGGACGACATCTTAAGGATGTTGAAGATAGTTTTGTTCATTTTCAATGAGAAAAAAGTGGCAGAATAAGCTAAATATATGGTATACAAATTGTTAAAGCAGCACAAAAAATATGGAACGAGATACAGTCGGTGCCAAAAAACGTACAGAAAAAAAATTAATCTCAATAATGTGAATGCTTTTAAACTCGCCTCCTCTGATGAGCATTATGTTGAGTTCGCAGAGAGGGAGGAATTATTACGTCTAGCTGAGTTGTGTGTAAAAAAAAAATACAGTGAGTACTCTCAAAAGGCAAACAAATGTAACAAAAAAGTTAAAAATTGAGCAGTTTAGAGTTGGTTCTCTGGAACAAATGTGTTTAACAACAAAATACTACATCCCAACAACAGTTAGGTAAAACTTTACGTCAAATACTACCTCTCAAATGAGACTCCTAAATGTAATGTATACCACAGCATTGACACTATGCGACCTGTCATAAATGCCATCATTAGTATGAATCTAGTTAACTCAAGCAGAAAAGAAAGGGAACTCTTCAGATTTTTTGGTCATTACTCAGAGTAAAAAAAATAACTTTAGAAAAGAAGGTAAGCTCAGCAGAAGCACGAGAAAAGAAAGGAGGAGGCTGACAAAAAACACACAGGGCGCAAAGCAGAGCGTCTGAGTCAATGGAGGAGATCATGGATGCCAGTATGAGGCTCAGCCATCTGCACAATAGACCCCCGACTGAGCCAAGACCCTTAATACCCCAACTCCCATTTCACACATCTACTCAGCCCTCATCCATCTCCCCCCACCTCCGTACTCCGACCGTGCCTTCTGATCACAGCCCACGGACAATAGCCTGTGGCTCTTACTGCTGTAGATAGGGGCCATCCAGGGACTCACACAGGGGTCATCAAGATACCTCGTCATTGTGTATTGTAAGACAATAGCTACATCTCAGGAACAGCAGTAAAAGCTTCCTCTGTCTTGGCAGGGAGCTGTTAATAATGACACTAGCATCAAGTGTCACCAATAAATGGATCATTATCATCCGATCTAAGGTGAAGTGTGGAGCTGATAATGAGCCTTTGTGTTATAATCAGAGCTACAAGCAAGTGTCTGTTGAGCTGCCACTGAATTGATGGTTATGAATGTTTGACATGTGGCAGCAGGAGTCCCCTTAGGTAAGATTTGAACAACATCCTTTTGAGTATAAGTTGTGATCGATGTTAACTACTTTTATCTTTCTTCCAAAAATATAAATATCAGGCATTAAATAACTTTGTTGGCTATTTGGAGCATAACTTGGTCCTTGCAATGAGGAATTTACAAAAATTAACTTGTGCAAAAAAAAAAAAACATCTAGAAAAAAATCAATCATCAGGAGCAAGAAGGGAAAATATACCTCAACATCCTGGGCAGTTTCATGGGAATTCTGGCTGAAACCCAAAAAACTGGGAAGAGGGAAAAGAAGGCCAGGCTGTGTGGAGTAATGTGGTGTGGACCAAAGTGAGTGGGGGTTACCTAAAGGATGATTTATACTGGCAAAAATGAGATGAAGCTTTTAACATCCCTTTAAAAGTTTCAGAAATTTGTCAGCAAGCAACTTGATTGTTCTTCCTTGACCTTGATTTTCCTAAACTAATCCGGCAACAAGAGAGCTCATTGCATCAGTTGCTGTGGGGCTTTATCAGGCTGACAAACTAGCCTTTAGTCATGGCCCAGCTTTGCTCCACTAGCCTCTCAACTCGGCTACCGGCCTCCCCTCAAGCCGACCCCCTCCTCCATTTACAAGGCACTTCAGTTTTCAGATGGTTGCTAGACAATGTGCTTGGTTATGTGGGTTATGTAAAGACCCTCCTGCACACAAAAGCCAATGTGGGTGCCTGTAATGTGCAGCTCTTCAGAGCCCCGGGTCAGTTAACTGGAGAGCTCTGGTCCTGACACTCCAAGTAAAAAATGTTAGCTCTTCAGGCTGTTTGAGGAGAGAAGAAACGGAGAGAGGAGCGGAGACTGCCATCGTGTTCTCACAGATCATTTCTACTGAATTTGTTGTGTTTCACTGCGACAAACCTCAACCTTAAATCTAAAACAAAGCTGAAATCCATTTCATCTTTTCCCCTCACCTTTTAGCTCTTTTTCTATTTAGTGCTTTCATGCTAGGGGTTAAAGTGTCCTGGTCTTTTCTGTGATGTAAGGTGAAGTGGCAGCAATTTCTAGCCCTCAAAAGAAAAACAGGACTTTTTGAGAGGAATGAGTTGTGCTTGAAAACCTGACAAAGCTAAAGAAGGTCATAAATTATCACAGCAACCACTATAATATCAAGTTTAGTGTATTCTTTAATAGGCTGGCAAAAATTGTCACCATCTCAACAAGCATTGCAAGGTCCATCTAACAAAGTTGAGTCAGGTCCTCTGGATGAGTTCTACTTCTTTGAAACATTGTTTTTTCTTCAGTCTGGGGAATTGCAGGTTAGCTCAGCCTTATCTAAAATAAACAGTACCTATAGGTACTGAAGAAGTCTCTTGGAGAACGACGTTTCAACAAGGAAGAACCCATCCAGAGGACCTGTCAACTTTGTTGGATTTTTCTACCTGGATTATTGAGATGGATCATGGCATTACATGTACTGTAATGAGTTTTATTGCATATGATTATCATCCTCACATAATGGATTAAAAACCTGAAACAGTAGGTTCCCCTGAGTCACACCTACAGTAATAGTTTACTCACATTAAAGGCCTTAAGCACAAACTGAAAACAATATTAGTGTTAAACAGCAGAAAGATCAGCTGCAGATTGCTGGTTTCTCTCAGTACTGTACATATAATTAATGTTATGGGCTGAGAATCTAAACTGGGCTGTCCTTTTCACACGGCATGTGTAGTCAGACCAAAAAAAAATGAAGCTACAAGCATTATTATAATGGAGAGATTATAACACTGACACAACAAATGTTTCGGGGGAATCCCATCTTTCTCCTCCCTCCCTAATCCTACTGCATGCTCACACTATTGAATGAAGTCCATAAAACAGCAAAGGTTTTTACTTCTAACAAATGACCTTATATAGTTGGTTTATACATAAGGTGTGTGTGTGTGTATTTTATTTCATGATTTCATCCTAATTTGGGATCAATCAGAGGTTGGAAACAGCCCGTGTCTGCAGAAAGGTAACAAAAGACAGCAAGAGTCCTCTAGGCACCGACATGATGGTAAACCGCTCACCTCAGACAAACCACTGGTGTACTCTGATGGCCAACCAGCGTTGAGGTGAAGTACGCTTCTGTGTGTTTAAGGGTTCATCTTAAAGAGACACCGTTTTGCCGGCTCAGAAGTACACACATCTCCAGTTGATGTTTGCACACCACAAAGTGTCTCCAAACACGCCGCCCTCGAGTAATCAGGCGTAGTGTGGAACCACAGAAGCATGTCAAAACCCTGACTGTGTGGAACTGAACAGCTGAACACCAGAAAAAAAACGACAACACAGAATTAACTTCCAGAGGTTTAAAAAAGTGAGAATTGATAATGCAACAAAAGATTTCCTAGTCGAACAGATTGTTATTGCATACCCCTGAGAAAAATACTGAAAATCAACCTAACAGTGAGTTCTCTTCTCATTCTCTCTCTTTAATAGTATTTTTGTATTTATTTCACATTTAGACAGTCATGCATGCAATACTTTTTAGTCTTTATAAGAGAACACATAAAAACACTGATTCTATGCAGGGAAACACCAGGTAGAGCTCAGTTATTGTTTGTTAGCAGTGCTCAGCTGTAGCAGTGAGACGAGGAAGGTGATATTTCATGTTTTATCAAAGTTAAACTCAAAACATCAAAGTTAATTACAACTGGCCACCATAATGCTCAAGTGAACCTCGGTAATAATGAGTGAATAATGAGTTTGACACCCCTGCTGGTTAAAATAAGCTAAATGACAATGTCAGCTTAAAATTCATAAAACTTTAATGAATGTAGCCTACTGCAGCTTCAGTACTAAATGTGACAAATTCATTATTTTTTAAAACACTGTGTACAACACTATTCAGTTTTGTCTATGATGTCAGTACAGTTGGTTTTCCATCAAACTAGATACAATAAACATTTTAATCAGCCTTTTTTATACAATATAAATACAACATGTAAGAAAAACATTCTGGAAAAAAAGAGGGTTTAAACTCTACCAGCTCATCAAATTCAAAACTGAAATATGTTCAGCTTTAAGTTGCATTACTAGAACAAAAAAAAACCTTTTCCAGTTAACGGTGAACACAGTCCTGAATTCCTCCCCTTCCTCCCTCATCTTGTGTGTCCCAGCTCACACTCCAGCTTCCTGTTGGATAGAGCCGAGCCTCGGGGGTTGAAGGATGTCTTTTTACAACCAGCGAGCTCCGTCACACATGCTGCAGCTTGTCAGACCGAGTTTGTGCGAGGGAGACGGGATGTCAGTGTGTGTGAGCCTGCTGAGTCGCTGTCTCTTTGTGTAATAATGCGTGAGTTTAGATGTTAAAAGATATGGGTGCTCTTTCTCCCCCTCTTTCTCTCGCTCTAATTCTTCAGACACAATGAAAATTTCAGTCAAGAATTCACTAAAGTTCAGTTTCATCTCAAGTTAAATAATTTGTAGGAGATTTATTTGTGAGCAGAATCAGTTGATACAATCTTACTGGCCTGTTTGACCACCTGATTTATTTAGTTGTTTTAACTAACTCAAACTGTTCTAGGGATGCACGATAACTTATTTTACGCACATTAATTATAAAAAAGGGACCTTTAACACTGATCTCAGATTTAAACAAAAGAGAAAAAGTCATTTCACAAGTTCTAAACAGATAATTGTTGTATGAAATCTCACGATAAACTCCTGCAATATCTCTCATTGTAAGGTAACTGTTGTCTCGCAAACAGTGTTACCAACTTAGCAACTTTATCACTGGATCTAGCGACTTTTTAGACCCCTCGAGCGACAAATCTAGCGACTTTTCCTGGTGTTTTTGGAGACGTTTAGAAGCACTTTTCTCCTTTTCTCCTCCTTTCCTCCTCGAGCAGCGACGGGAAGTGGCTTGACCAAAATGGATAAAAATAAACATGCATACTCACCGCCGTGCTGGCAAACATATACATATATTATCGGTTCTTTTGTTATGATATCGGTCCGATAAGTATGATGTCATAATATCGGGCCAATAACTATCGTGCACTCCTAAAATTTTCCTAAAGAAAAAAATGTGTGTGCTCAAAAAGTTATCTACAACAGGTAAGATATTAATTGTTTATCATCTTTCTACAAACCCCATTTCAGAATAATTGAACTATCCTTTTAAACAAGCATTACTGGATAAGAAATAACAAGTATATAACTCCCAGACAAGTTAATTGTATTTACATGTGGCTACTACCAGAAAGCATTAAAATGACTTACTTAGTGTCAAACTAAATATTTTTTACTAAATATTTTCACACCACATTTAAAGCGTGTCCCAATCAAACGAATGCAACACAGCCAAAAGCTTAACTAATCACCACAAACTTGCACAAGACTCACATCTGGAACTCGCCCGATGTATGCTGGAACATATGCACACATGACACTCGCACAGAATCACTGACACGCACAAGCGCTCGCCACACTTCTGCTCCACAGCTGCACGAGAAGACAGGAGGGAATAAATAATGTCTTTGAATTGGATCCTGTGGCTTTCAGTGTCTGAAACGGTCATTGTTCTCTACAACTTTACAAATTTCCACTCATATCCACTATACGGTACGAGTCTGTCAGCAGAGACGGAGGTTTAATGGGCAGCAGGTGCCAACTAATGAGGGGCAACAAATTCACCATGCAAGAACAACTGCCTGTCCCGACTTGAACAGAAATAGACACCAGAGCGATGGTCGTCAGTGGTGGAGAAATAATCAGCAGTCGGGAAATCAGACAACCAAGAGTTTCAGACCAGAGCTCTTTTTTAAAATCAGATAAAAAAATAAAATCAAAGAAAATTCATTGATCAGATTGAAATGTATTCGGATTAAATAATCGGAATGTATCGTTTACATGAGCACAATCCGATCATGATGAGTGTTTACATGCACCAGGCTTTTATTCTGAATAGAAGCCCTGACATGTTAAGTTGTTAACTTTCCCTAAAAAACACAGAAAAAAAGTTCTACTTCTGTGATGATGATAAACAAACAGCTAAGCGCTCAGAATGGACCTGCGACAGCGTTTAATAATAATGGAGACACTACTGCACTCTCTGGATCAGCTACTGGTGACGGGCAGACCTTTTTTTTATTTTATTTATTTTATTTTATTTGCGAAGTGGCGCAGGCTGTGTGTTTTCCTTCTTTATTGAATGAGAAAACGGGAGGAAAAGTTCTGTGCTGCAGCGCTGCTGCTCCTCCCTCCACAAAAGAGCAGAAACCCAGACATGCGCAGTCAGGTCAGTTTTCCACAATCAGAATAAAATCATCGGATTAAGAGTTTACATGCACGCTGTTCGGATTATCAATCGGCATAAACCACCTCTCTCCTTCCGATTACAAATTCATTCGGATCGAGCTGAATCGGGACAGAATAATCCGAATGGGGTGTTTACATGACGCTTCTTTATTCCGAATGGCTGTTTAATCTGATTACTTATGTCCATGTAAACGTAGCTACTGACTGACACAGGTTGTACACGAAGAACAAGAACTGTGTGTCAAACTAGTGTCATTAATCTAAGCTCAGCTTCTTTTAATGAGATTATCTGAATTTAAACTACTGTAAGTAAAAGACACTGCGTGAATCAAGGATGACCACAAAATCAAACAAACACTAACATTCTTTCAAAAATCACAACAGATATAGAGATCAGCAGATGTGAACTGCTCATTGTTTTTTTCCTTTTAACATTCAACTAAAGTGAAGGAAAAGTTATTAAGTTAAACTTTATTATGGATTTTTAAATGCATCACACATAGTTTTATTCCCAGGAGAACTAGGGTATGTTTTGATAACTTATTTTGCATAATCTATTTTGATGTGATTTAGTGATGTACAGTGTACTCTTTTAATATGATTAGTTAATACACACATAATTCTCTCATCAGAACTCAGGATTGTTGTCTAAGGGTATTTGTACGGTCTTTATTCGTACATTTAACACTCAATTCTATTTGGTTTTAATGTCTGGTTATCAACAAATGGAGTAACTGAACGCTCAATATGTTTCAAAAGTAATGAGAAAACCATGCAAGAACAGACTGAAATCCCTTCTTCTTCCTCATTAATTGGGAGCCTTTTTATCAAATATACATCATATATAATCTCTGTATATAAACATATTAAGGCTTTTGTGATTTGTGAGCTTAAAAGGTGAGCATGGTTGAGTGAAACAAACTTATCTTGTGATTCAATGAAGAGCAGTCTGGTTGGGAAGGTTGGTAACATTTTTCTCTGCAGACTAAATGTTTATGTGCAGAAAAAAAAGTATATTTCTAGCAGAGGTGTCAAAAGTATTCACATTCATTACTTAAAAAGAACTATAGATACTACGGTTTTGGAAGTTGAAGTAGCAACGCAAGCTTTTTACACAAATGTGAAAAAGTACTGGTTTTAAAATGACTGAAAGTATAAAAGTAAAACTAATGTAAGAGAAAAAAAAAGGCATTATGGATTAAAGTTTAGGCCACACCTCAGGGGTCTATAGTGCAAAACCCACCTCCCCAAAAAACATGTTTCTAAAAGCCATAAAGACTATAATGTTATACTAATGTTAATGTTGAAAAACGTGGGTTTTCTGGACAACAAGCTGGAATTAAATAGAATTGAAATATTTTTTTTATTTATTGAGTAGAAATAAAAAGTTGGCTGAACAATAATTTCTCCACTAAAGTACAAATACCAAAATTTCTACTCAAGTAAAGTATTTGTACTTCAGAACTTTTGATTTCTAGAAAGAAAATAAAAATTAACAAAATTTAAGACATTCTGGCAGTGTTTTTTTGTTCATCTATTCATAACACTTTTGTCTGTGTTTAGATGTGAAGGGGAGGGATTTCTCCCAGCATGCTGAAAAGCTGGGAAAAAAAAATATTCTGAGCCGGTCCCCAGTCAACAACAGAGAGAACACACAGCGATGAATGTTGAAAGTGTGAAAAGAAAAGTGAGCGCGGATCCCCGTTGACCCTCAGTGTCGACGAGCATAAATGCCCGGCGCGGCGCTGCGATCCTCCCTGCAGCTCACAGAAGAACGAACTCCATCTTACAGGCTCTTCTTTTCACTCCTCCCTGCCTCCAGTCTGTCCCTTCTTCACAAAAAGACACCGTCGTCGGCTGTCAACTTGTCTCACGCTCTCCACAAACCTCTGCTAGCAGGTGCATTACTCTGAGAGCTCAACCCCAATCTGGAGCTCTCCTCGGAAGAAAAATACCAGTCATGACGACATAAACTATATTAGTTATAATAGTTTAAAAACAACAACAACAAAAAAAGTAGAAAGAGGAGGAGCGACAGCTTGGGCCCTGGAAAAATAACAGCTGTGACAAGCGATTGTCTTTTAAACATTTGTTTTATGGAGATTGCTGTAAAAAGGTCAGTTCACAGCATGGAAACAAAATATTCAGCATTATTCTGCAAAGATTCTTTTATTCCTCGCTGACATGGAATGATCCAAACTGAGGACTGAATAAAGACAACAAAACCTCATTACATTTGTAATTAGGGGCGATATCAGCAACTTTAAAAGTACTAATACTCGTACAAAATGAATTTATTAAGGTTTGCATTTCAAGTGAAAATTATTTTAAATATTTTAACAGTATATATCATTTGATTTGACCCAGTCAGAAGGGCTGTATGGATATAAGGAAAAAAAGCTACCTTGTTTTAAATGAGTAAAATGAGTTTTTAAAGTCGTTGTGTAGTCTTTTAGGTTTTAACTCAGAAAGTAATGGTATCATGAGTTCAGGAACTGAAGTACAAAAACTAGTATTGAGGCAGCCATATAGTTTTATGTGTACTTTGTCTGTCTGTCCATGATACTGATGCAACAGTTGAAGCACTAACTTTCTCGCTGAGTACCCACATTGAACTGAAGGAAGCTCTATGTTCAACAACCAAGAAGAGAAATATCAAACTCCACCACAGCCATCCCGCTTGCATTAATCCAGTTACAACATGCAGGTGAGCAATTTCCTCACGACGTCTCCGGAAAAATTGACCTGCAGGGAGCTTTGTGTGTGGCAAAAACAGAGCCTACGGATGGTGACGGAACAACAAACTGCACTGTAGAGTTTTAATATTGTGAACATAAGAGCTGCATCGCTTCAGCTCAGCTTTGAAATTTTACTTCAGCGTATAAAGTCCATAAAACTTACGAGAACACACTGATGTTCTGCTTGGAACAGAGCTGAAAATACATGATGTGAGGGTTTTGTAATCTTTAATCTAAACATGGAGATCATTTTTTTATGTTTCACCACACTCACTATAATTATACGTCTTTATAGTTTGTCGTTACAGGCTCATTTTTGTTGTTGTTTTTAGTTATTGGCTACCAGGAAATGAGGTCCCACTTTGTTTAATTAATGGGGGTCATTATGTAACCGAGGAGTGGTCTGCAGTTTGCAGCAAACAGGTCCAGCTGTACAGCGGGCCTGCCAGAGGAGACGTTGGGTTCTTCTGATCACTTCACAGCGAGGTCACCACCTGTACCAAGACCTGACTCGCCCCCGTGTAGTCACCCAGACCCTCTTTTCTTTCTCTTGTAAATAAAGCTTTAATGGTTTACAGGCCTTCCAATAACCATAATACCTTCAGAGTGAATTAGCTCGCAAAGCTACCAGACGTGGAGGCTGAAATGAATCAGGAGAGACACCGACAAGCATTTCTTTTGTTTTCAGCTGAATAATGGTTTTTTTTGTAAATAGACTTTTAAAATTAAAAAGAAGTAGTTCCATGAATGACACACCCATCTGGTAAAATAACATAGTGTGTACAGTGTACTGTGCACAGATGTGGCTGACGAAGATTAATTCATTAATCTGATTAACTGGTTTACCTCTAACCATGATCGAGCGTTGTTGGTGAACCACCAAGCCAATCAACCAATCTCTGTGTTGAAACTTGGAATCATGCTCTGTAACTTGCTGATGATGTCATCTTGTTGCTTGTAGTTTTACTGAGGTAAACCATTCGGTTTTCAGAAGCTAGACAAACTCCAGGCAGGAGGAAGAACTGAAAACTGTTAGTTTTGTTCAAGTTTTAACTGGAACATTTGACTTTTTTAAATGCTTTAAACTAAAAGAGAAAAACGCTTTTCCTCCACCTTCATCCTGACATCAGGGAATCGTTCTGCAGATCTGAGCCCAGATGAAGAAAACAAACAGTGATTGCTGGCATGAAATACAGAGGAGCCACAGACTTATATTTTATCTGATCTTAAAGTCTTTTTACGTCACTCTTTAGGTTTTCTATCACTTAAAAAGACACCACGAGAAAAAAAGGCCACAATATTTTTTTTCATCAGTGAAAACAGATTTGTCTTTTTTTTCTCCAACCAAACGCTCCGGTGTTCAAAACATGAAAGGCGTCTTTAAAGCTCGAGCTGCCACCAAGAAAACTGAACGACCGCGGCCGCTCCGTAAGAAAATCCAGCCGCTGGAGTTTGTTCATATTGGGCAGGGCCAGGCAGCCAGTGAGGACGGTTAAGTTGTAAATGCGTTCCAGCAGGAAAAGCTTTGGAGCAAGGCGAGCAGTCTGGAGTCTGCAACTTTCCCCTGCTCCAGCTAGTGCACCGCCCTCCCTGCAGCCCACCCAAGAAGCAGCCCATGGGCATAAATTTGAGAGGCTGACTCGCTGCGGATTTGAAACAATCTGCATCTCTCTCCCTCTCTCCCTCTAACTCCTACACATTCACTATGAAATGTTGCACTTTTTCACCCTGTACTGTCTTTTGCCCCTCTTTCCTTTCCAACAAATTCCACTGTTAATGAAACTGGAAAGTTCTTTCTCAGCGTGAGCCAACAATATTATTTTCCTAAAGGCTTAATTAAGTTTGCAAAATACATTACGAATGCACAGGATATGTATTTGTCCGTGTCCCACAAAGTGTCTGCAAAGAATTAACCTTTTATTTCTCCACTCTAAAGGAGGTCAGAGAAAAAAAATGCTTATTTACACCTCAGAAAACATTATCTTTTATTTGTTTGAAACTCGATATTTTCTTTGAAACATCGCGGATAAAATGAACACAAGTTCGTTGTAATTTATGTTTCATGGTAGAGTACCAAAGGAACAGAACTGTAAACAGTTTCATGCTAAAGAGGGAAACATTCCCCCTCAGTTTAAGTGATCAAGAAACCCCAACAGAACGAGCACTCTGCCTCACTTTGGTTCCCTGTAAGCAGCAGAGAATTTGAACCTGAAAAAAGGTTCTGTTTGGTTGCAGACGCTTCCCTTTGAAGTGGGCTTTATCGTCCCAGTTCTGCCACACAAACGCTCAACAAGTTACGTTTAAATTAAAAATGAACATTTGGAGTTTCTTTCTTTCTTTTTTTTTTTCTCTATTTTGAATTTCAAATCAGAGGTGTTGTCAGAAATGTGAGTCTTTTTGACAGTGGGCGCAGTGACCTTTGACCCACAGCAGATTCATGTCAGTGTATCTGTGACGGACTCGGCCTGCATTTGGACGGCGGCGCTCGTAAGTCATGTGCGCGTGTCGCTGGCCTAGAATGTGGACCCGCTTCCTGCCCTGGCGTCTGATCGTGCCATCGACGGGCCACAACAATCACTGCAGCAGGATTCAAACAGGCACACAGGACTGAGCAGCTGAGAGGACCAGGGGGGGAGAGGAGGTAACGGAGAACAACTGATGCCGGAAATAAGAGAACAAAAAGTTTTGTCTTTGTTGGCTTCAAACGCTCACAATTTACATGTGAAGTATAAAACAACAATAACTGCAATATCTGCTATTTAGAATTGGTTTGTATTTCTATAGATTTGGTATAGTTATAACATTATCTACCCATCAAAAACATGTCCAGCATTGGGTGCATGTTTATGAAATCCTGTAATGTTCTGCAGCAGTCATTCAGGAGAACAAAAACAGCTGGCTGACCATAGAACCGCCTTTTAGGAGCAGCTCCTCCTCTGGGTTGTGTCTCCAAGCTGAGCTTCCACATCACAGAGCATGCTTCCCCCGCGACTCCTGCAGGCTATTGGCAGCAACAACTAGCAAACAACTGATGAGATTGTAATACTTCTCAGTTCAGTCTTTTCAGATTAAAAAATCCCTTTGAGGAAATGTATTTTCAGTTGCCGAGGAGACTTCCATCTTTTTAAGCTTCCCATGGATGATCTGGTTCTTTACAAAATGGTTGGAATTCAGTTTTGGACTGAACCCTCCAACAAAAAATATTGTTATATTTGTGTGAGCCACTTTACAGATGATAGCTTTTTGAACAAAAGGGAATTTAACAGTGAACTAATAACAAGATTATTACTAAAAGACGATGCAATTCCAACACTCAGAAGGACACAAACACCGTTGTGGTCTGCCCAGGTACGCTGAAAAACAACTCACGTTTTATTTGATTGTTTGGTTTATCAGTGATCTACGGTTATCATTCATAACTTATATTACATGTTCTTTAGTTGGCTTACACCCCATTTTAGTAATAAATGAATTACCTTAACATTGACATGTGTGTGTGAGAATGACTGGGAGATATCTTACCAAGCTGAAACGCTGTCTCTACTCTCTCTGGTTCTTTCTAAAACTTACTTTCTGGGTCCAACATGGGATCATTCAAGTAAGGTTCAATTGTATCCTGAGTTGCCATTTTCCAAAATCAATATTGTATAATGTTGCTGCTATTTTCTATTATTATTGCAACAAGATCCAAGATTGCCCAAGACCGGTTGTAAACGGCACAAAACATTGTCGTGACGTGCAGAAATGAGCAGAAATAAGAGGTTCTTAAAGAGTCAGAGGGCAATTTCAGAGCATTTAGAAACAGATATGATGTGAAGTCAAATTACAACAACTAAAGGTGATATAGTTACTTTATTTTGGTATAGAATTAAACTAAATGCCTGAGAAACACATAATGCTGGTCCTTTAAAGTTCTAGTCTGTAACATACCCAATCATGTATTTATAACTACAGAACTGCCTAGAACTACATATTGATCTAAGTGTTGCATCGAGTTTTAACAGCATTGCATAGAAGCTAAACCAAACAATGGCTTTAAACTGAGCTTTTTAACTTGGTTTTCTTTATTTTTTAAATTGAGACCATCAAATTATTTGGGGTGTTTTCACTCAGATGCTATTCATTGTTTACGCCACTAGATGTCACTAAATCTCTCAAGCTGAACCTTGAAACAAACACGAAGTTGACGCTACAGAAAGTACGTGTTCTAACTACATAAATGTTTATTGCATTTTAGCTTTTGGTTTTCATTAGAACATCACATCTGCTTTAAACATTAACACCCCCTTATCCCCATTTTTTAATGTTTTGTAACAAGTCTGTTTTAAAGCCTTCATTCAGCCTGACACTACTTCAAACTAAGCCCAAAGGCAATCTGATTTATCTGAAGTGTTGCGATGGCAAATAGTTTTCTTCTAATTTTTTTTGGAAAGCACAACTCACAAATAGTGACTGGTGCAGCTTTGACTTGTAAAATACCCCATTAAAAGCAAAGTAAATATTAGTGTCAACATCTAAACACCATGTCAGAATATGAAAAGCTGCATACCGCGCGATCCATCAGGAATCAGTTGTTGCTGTTTATGAAGCAATTTCTACTCACAACAGGCATCAAGAGGAAAGTGTTTAACGTGGAAGCACAAGCTTCTCGAGAACATTTGTCAAGCCAACATTCTTAGGAAGTTATCTCATCTCAGATAACAGAGTTGTTGTCCAGAAGACCCATCATAACCACACGCAACACGGTTATGTCTCTTGCAAGTTCTCCACGACATTGTGAGGATGAGAGACACAAGGTTGCAACGGGAGGTCTAGAAAGAAATCTTTTCAAGACGTTTATATATAAATTACATAAATTGAATCCCTCAGGATGATACTCCTGCCATAGAATCACACACATAGGATAAACCTCACAGTCAGACGTCACGCTGCGTTGTAACTTCGTCGATGATGGCAGCACCACAAAGCATCGTGTCCATGGTAACTTGCTGAAATAATAAACACCGCCTCTTCTTCACTTTTCGCCTGCCGACCGTGCAGCTCGACATGAGTCATCAGCGGTCGGGAACACACACATCGGAACACACAAACGGCCAAAGACACACACACATGCGGGCACCTATGCTTGTGAGATTGAAAGTAATTCATGAATGAGCCTGCATGCACCAACACACACCTGTAGAAAAAATAAAAACAACAAAAACAAATCACCCTCATGAGGGGTCATTCTTCCCAAGAAACAGTGCAGGTTGCCTCGAATTTATTCAGCAATCCCAAACTGAGCCGATTCAGTGGAGTAAAGCGCGTCGCTGTGAGTTGTTTGTGCATACAAAAGCTCGACTCGCAATCTCACCTGGATCCTATTAGCGCTCGTTTGATTTCTAATATTTACCACATGAGGCCATGGTTAGGCGTGCTTTTGCACAAAGCCACACACGCACACGCATGCGTGCATAAAAGCCCACCACCCAAATTCAAAGCGAAGGGACGGACGATTGGGGGGAAAACTCCACCTTTTACTGTTAGCAGCAAATCTGCAGCACATGCATGTTCAGTGCTCCCTCGGGCAAAACATTGGTGCAACACACCAAAATAAACTGGCTGCTCCAGCCGATGCAAGCACACACACCTCATCTAGTAAACAGAAATGTTTCCACGCAAGAATCATCCTTAGAATTTTCATTTAACGAGGGAACCGATTATGAACCACAATAGGATTACGACTAATTGAAACATGCTTCGAAAATTAGTCGAGGACTGCCACCAGTTGTCAACATTTGAAGGATTTATTCACGTTTATTAAAATAAGATAAAGAATTTTAACAAGTTATTAAAACTGAATTAAAAAAGCTGATCTCGATCTCTTTTCTGTCGTTTCAAAAAAAAAAACTGGCTGCAAAGATCATTTATCCAACCTCCACTTCTGCAATTTGTCCGAAACGCCCTCTAATGGGTGGGAAATCTCCAAGTGATCATGAACAATGATTTTCGGAATATTTCCCATGACTGCAACATTTCCCCTTCTCTATTATGCGTGCCCTTTGGCTAATGCAATTCAAGCTTTCTAAGTGTTTAATGCTTTTGCCCTCTGGTGTCAGCCCACTACTTAGTAACCCCCCCACCCCCCGACACACACACACACTTTCAATCATCTGTCTCATTTTAGCATCATTTAGAGTATTAGGGGTTCTTATGAAATCATTAGAGTAATCGGACTGTATGCAACAGTTGTCACACTTTTATAGCATGAGGTCTGATGGGGGGGGGGGGGGGGGAGTTTACCTCATCACAAATTAAACCAGCCTCCCAGAGAAAACACAAAGTAACTGAAGCCATGCTGAAGCTCGAAAACAACAGCAACTGAATCTGATGAACCAAGACGACCTTCAAATTCCTGTCATCAGAGGTTTTACAGACAATCTCTTCATGTGCCTCAAAGTAAAGCAGCCATCAAAGTGAACCGTAGCGGGTGACAGAAAAGAAGTGAGCCCGTGTCCTCCTCCGGAGCATCCAGGGCTGAAACATTTTCTCCGCGGCCGAAGCCGATGGTTCCGGCCCGGTGCTGCCGCGGGTCCAGGGCGGTTTCAGCTCAGGGTCGCCTCAGACAGACAGCTGCTATTAAACTCTGATTGTTTCAGGTTCACCGGGTGTGAAAGGGTCCGATTGAAGGGCTGTGATCCCAGTGAGGGTGGTCCTTCTCCCCCTCATCTCCCCTCTCTACCTTTCTGGAAGGGGGGGAGGATGGTGGAAAGAGGGGTGGGGGCTTACAGAAGCGTCACGTGACCTGTGTTTCTTGCTGTGTGGACTGAAGTGGAATCTCCACAAAAACACTTCACTTGTTGCTGCCTGGTTCAACCTGTTGTCACATGACCAGGGACAAATATTGATTTGACTTGGCCTGAGGGAGCTAAAGAGTCGTCCAAATCACTTTTATATTTCACAAATGCTCTTGTTTGAACGTAAGCAGAGGCCCATTCAAACAAGTGCAACTGTATTCAGCCTGATAGAGACTTATCACTCCTCTGATGTGGGTGTGATAAAACCCATCATGTCTCAACCTGAGACTGGCCATCAGAGCTCAGCTTCCTGACTGATTTATTTGTTTTAAGGGCATTCCCATTAAGGAGCCTTTTGGGGTTTAACACAACTTAATGAAGACCAGAGAGAGCGAGGAAGCTCCCCTGCTGAGCTTTTCACACGTGGCCAAAGGACAAGTGCACTTTCCTCCCACAAACGTGCCCGTTTGAACCGTGAGTAAAGCGTGGTCAAATCTGATCAGAAAAGTTCTTATTTCCATGGATTATTTATAAAAACCTAATCCAGTCAAATATCACTGGTCGTCTGAACGCATAATGATCTCAATGGCTAACGTCTTCAGTGCAACAATAACAAAACAGTTTACAGAAATTTATTGGAAAGCAATGATTTAAAAAAAAGTATTTAGCTTAAACTTAATTAGTGCTTCAATTAAACATTAAAAAAGAACCATAATGACAGAAGTGACTGAAAATAAGTCCAATTTTCTGGTCTCAGATTTGCAAAGTTCATGTGTCTTACAGCTGGGCGATATGGCCCCCCCAAGAAAAAAACTCCAATTTTTTTCATTCCAAATTTGATTTTTGTTTCCCACTTAACACTTAAGCTTCTGTTTCAGGTTATGAAACAAATTTGTTGAACTCCTGCTTTTTTGAGAATGTGTTGTATAAATGATTTTGCCGTGATGTGTTCGATGCTCCAAGTCTGAGTTTGAAAACCTAACCAGTTCCAGAAAACTGAAGAAACAGAGGTTTTTTTGAGAAGTAGATCCTCTTTGCTAGCTGCCATATTGTCATGTTGTGTACAAAGCATGTTGAGGGACAGGTGGGGTGACCTCTGAACTACAGAAGCCCCAAAGAGTGCACTGGTGAGAAAAAAAATCTCTATTTTCCAAAAATTAAATCTTTATAAATGGAAAATTTGAATTAATCGATTAAATCGATTTATCGCCCAGCCCTAGCTTGTCTCATTATTTTTCTTTTTCTTTCATGCTTAGCAGCAGATTAATTTTTTTTTACCTCCACCTAAACGTTGTCTCCGATATTCTACACTTCTCAGAATTTATCATTTTGTTGACCCGGAACTCGAATGTGAGATTGCTAACCCGTACGTACAGGCGAGCTCCGTCACACCTGCTTTAGCTTTAAAATTCTAGTTTTGACTTTTAGAAGCTTTGCATGAACAAGCTCCCCTTTATACCGCCGTCTCGCAGGTTGAGGTTAGGGTTTGTTGGTGGTACCTCTCATGGTGATCAGTCATCCAAAGTTGCACCCCGACTTTGGAATGCACTGCCCCAATCTTTACGCAGCTTTTATTCCATTGATGCTTAAAATAAAATAAAAAATATCTGAAGACTTTCTTTTTACAAACAGGCTAAGTTGTTAGAGCTTTTGCTAAATATATTCTATATTCTGTTTTACTTGTATTTTTCAGTGTATGCTCTTTTTTCTTGCTTTTATTGTGAACTAATTTGTGATTTTATATCTATAAAAGATGCTACCTAAGTAAACTTTACCTACTGATCATTGGACTGAAGCTTCTACTTGGTTTTTTGGTAGATTCAGCCAAGTCTGTTTACATTGAGTGTAGACCCGCAGTTTAGAAATGAATTCAGTAAATATAAAAAAAATTGGAGTAAACCCTTTCAACCCTTTTTTTAATGTTCAATTTCATAATTTGAGATTACCAGTTTGAGAGCAATCCGTTAAAAATAAACCCTAAAAACTGTTTTCAGCTCATTCCTGTCTACAAAGCTCATTTTTTGGGAAGTGTGTGTGTGTGTGTGAGTCTGTGCAAATACTGTTAAAGGAGGTTGAGACTCTGTGTACCCAGCACTTCTCACTGTCACTTTGGAATAAATAAGTGTTTGGCCTTCCTTTTGAGTCCAGTGTTGACGCTCTTCAGCGCCCGGCCGCTAACATGAAGACCAGCAGCCTAATCTTCCCACATTAACAGCTATACAGTCAACTCTCACAGGGATAATTAGATTAGAATCCATAATCTAGCTCACATTAGGGATGGATTATGGCAGGCTCAAATGCACATTTTTTTTTCTCCCAAGTGAAACCATAAAATAAAGGTCCACGTAAATATATTGAAAGTTTTTATAAAGTTCTGTAAGAGAAACATTTGTTGTGTGTGTGTGTGTGTGGGGGGGGGGGGGGGGGGGTATTAGTAGGAACTCACAAGTAGAGAAAACACAGTGGCACCTGAAGTATTTCAGGTTACAAGAAACAGCTGTTCTCTGGTGGCCTTTCAACCCTCCTCTGGGTCAGAGGATCCCAAAACATACAGACAACCAGAAACCCTTCAAACCATCTTTAAGGGCTCTGGAAACAACCAAATATAAAGAAAAAAGTCTAAAAAAAGCAGGGAAAGATAGGATTTTGTATCTCTAAACTCAAACCTCAGATTGAAGCAGTAGATTCTTCACACCCTTTAAGACAGGACAAAACTTGTGCTGCAGACCAGCTGGATGTTTCCACAAAACCACACACACACACACACACACACACACACACACACACACACACACACACACACACACAAAAAGTTTCATCAGATGAGAAAGTTTGATTGGATAGAAATCTGGAAGAAGTGAGTTTATAAATTAATTTTTTTTAATGATTTTGTTTTTTATATTTTTTAAGTTGCAAATCACAACCTAAAGAGATTTTTTTATATCAACACAATTGGAACTTTTTTTATTTCTAAAAAGTGCAACAACAGCATGACGAAATCCAACTTTTAAAGCACAAAAAGCAGCCAATCAACGATCAGTTGTGATCTGAAGTGATAAAAACCCATCAGCAGTTCTTACCTCAGGTTAAAGAAGGGATATTCAGCATGAAACTCTTTGACGGGGTTCCCAAAGTCCAGAGGGTCTGAAAGTCTGTGAAAGTTTCCAGTAAACCCTGGCTCCCTCTCTCTCGTCTTTTTCTTTTTTTTTCCTCTGAACTTTTCTGGCGAATGAAGATGACTGAAGTCTTCACAAAAACCGACGCACCGTCCTTTCTTCTTCCATACTTCTTCTTTGTTTTGGTTTTTGTTGAACTCTTTTAAAGTGGCTTCATGCAGACGAACCCGAACCCCATGTTCGGCTCTGGAGTCCCGCACAGCGCCTCGGAGCTGCGCAGCCGATGCGGGAATGCGCACCCCCTTCCTCCCTCCTCCTCCTCCTCCTCCCCACCTCCCTTTCTCCAGTCTGTGGACCACCCCGAAACAGGAAGTTCACTTTTTGTTTTTCTTTAAGAAAAAAGAAAAGAAAAAGAAAAGAAAGAAAATGACGGCGCTGCTTTAGTTTTCTCCTTAAAGTTGAAACATCTCCAGAAACACATTTTAAACTCACACATTTTAG
This sequence comes from Anablepsoides rubrolineatus, assembly GCA_031762495.1. NCBI lineage: Eukaryota > Metazoa > Chordata > Actinopteri > Cyprinodontiformes > Rivulidae > Anablepsoides > Anablepsoides rubrolineatus. The sequence continues at coordinate 14,096,128 of JARVGW010000682.1, forward strand.
ACTTTTCTCCAAACAGTGAGTTAAATAAAGACATTACAGCTTCCACGTGTTTCCAGCGGCACGGCTGCGTCTATATAAAGGAGGCTGTTCTCGTGTAATTGGGAGGAGAAATCAATCTATAAATGTTTGTGTTTACTTCAACTGTGTAACTTTACTGCAGCTCCTCGTGTGTGTGTGTGTGTGTGTGGTTCTGGTTCTGTGTGGAGAGAGATGCTGCACAGAAAACCCTCCACAAAACCAGGACCGGAGCTCGTGCATATCTTGGATTTGCTGCAGATTTTAAACCAACTACAAGATACGTGTATGGCTCATGCCGTCACGCGAGATCCCGCGAGATCTGCTTGGTATGACTCTCAGCTACTACTCCAAATGTTTGCTCAATGTCTGTAAAGTTTGCAGAGGAATCCTATGGGTTTTGTGTAGTATAGTGTACAAGTTTATTTATTTATTTATATTTGAGGACTTATAATTTTACCAAGTGTTGTTTTTACCTTAACTTTTACTATAATTTTTTTTGTTTTACTTTTTTACTTTAAAAATGAACTCCTCCTTACACGCTACACATTTAAATATGGCCAGAACTCATCATGAAAAGAGTTGTTTATCTCTGTAAATCAAATGAAAATAAATGCAGACAAAATGCAAATAAAGAAAATAACACAAAGTGTAATTTGCTCAACTCGGTTTAGTGGAAGCAGACATGGCACGGTTAAGTTCAACACTTCATTTCTTAAAAGTACTTTTGCTTTTACTTTACCAATTATTATGAGGTGTTTTACGACTTTTACTTAAGGGCTTCTCTTATCAGTGAAATTCATCTTTACTAAAGTAATTTTCTGATAAAAAATGACCCAAAAATGCATTAAAAATGTAGTAATTTATATTAATAGTTGTTTTGTTACACAAAAGGATAAGACATTTTCTGGAAGAGTCACATTAAAGTCAAAACTGAGGAAAAAGGAATATAATAATATATTTTTCTTCTGTGTATGGTTGGGCAAAATCGTATCTTATGCAATTATTTATTTCCCACTTCAAATTTACTGCAATTAGTGTCACATGATGATGACATTTTTTTGTGCGCAACACACTTTCACCATAAAGCACGTGTGTGAACCAGTTTTATATTGCATTAAGATCTGATGATGCCTCATTGTGAAACAACTTATTAATTTAACCTGTTAAAATGAAGAAGTTAGTTTGATGATTTCTAAGTATAATTTTAGAACAGTGGAACTGGTAGAGTCAAAAACATGAAAGAGTAGTTTTCATCTATTAATTGTCATATGAATCGTTATCAGAATCTATATATATATATATATAGGATAAAATATATATTTATATCACCCAGCCCTGGCTCTGTGGTTCTAATCCTCTTCTGATGTAATCATCATTCCAATATCACTTATTTCAAACAGCAGAAATGTTTGTTTGGTTAACTTGTTTTTTTTTATGTATCTAATTGAATTGTTACTCATCAGATCAGAAATGTCAGTGTCTATTTCACAAAGTATAAATACATCTACAAGTTGGTTTTCTTTTCTAATGAAAGCTGAGTCAAAGCCTGAACAGTTGGTGACCCGAGCCGAGGCCGCAGTCCATTGGCAGCATACGGCCAGTGGTTAAATCAGATTTTGTCAATGAGAGTTGTGGGCTTTAGTCCTAATATATCTGCTGCCGCCGGTGCCAAGCGGAGAAGTCTTGGCTGTAAATCACCCCGCAGATGCTGGAGCCATATGTTTCACTGGACGGCAGGGAGAATCTAACACCAGCTTCACTCCAGATTATCAATGGGCGAGATTAAAGGTGAGGAATCAAATCCTGTGAGCACAAGTGTGGATTGCATTACTGCTCTTATTGGATCATGCTGTTAATTCAAAGAGGTACCTTGAAAAAAAAAAAACATTAACCAATTATCTTAGTGTAGAGAGAAGTTTTGTAACAGATTTATAAACATTTGTAGACAGATGGTTTTTGTTTAAAGCTGACATGTGGATGACATTTCCTTAAGTAAATCAGTCATGTTTCTTCTTCATCTTGACAGGTATTACAACTTTGACATATGTCAATTTGTTGAATCATAAATATGATCTGCTACACAATATTTCTGAAACTTTGATATGCAACATATAAAGTTTATTCCAAAGAGTAGATCAGGGCTGCAAAATTACAGAATAACAGAATAAAAGTCTCTAAATGAGTTTAACCACAATCAGTAAGTCTTCAAGTCATTAATCAGTTAATGTTTGTTACAGAAACCAAGGCAAAACATTCCTATTCTCTCAATGAAACGTGCAGAAGAAAGGTGAAAGGGACAGAAATAAAAGTTCCAGATGTCCACTTCTAAAGCTCATAGAGGGCTTACAGCACCAAATGGATTAAAGGTAAGGTAAGCCAGAGCTCGGCTTTTAGTCGGGACATTCAGTTAAAGGAAGAGAACTCCAAATAATGCTGTTTTTTCCCCCCTGAAACCTGGACAAAACCTGTTAATATAAAAGTTTCCTTTTACTGATCACCCCTGCCAACCAATTTATATTCAGTTTGCTTATCTGACGGTTAGATCTATTTTGTAGGATGGAAATAAGGTGGAAACACTGGAGAAAACCACTGCTTGTGTAGGTGCAGAAGTGCATCCGGGCTGTTAGATTCAAGGCCACTGAGAAAAAGAGAAAAACATGCAGGTTAGCCAAGTGTGTAGAAGAGAGAAAGCATCTGTTACTAAGACTTGGGGCATCTGGACACCGTACTCCAGAGCAGCGAGATCCAGCAAATCTTTTACGGGATTTGTTTTTCCATTGCAGATGGTCCTTTGCACATGTTTTCCCTCCCATTGGCCCGGGGTCCCAAGCTGGCCGTGCTGCAGCAATAGGTGCTGCATATAAGGGTGCACTCTGCCTGCATCAAGCCCCTGCAGACTGAGCAGAGGAAACTATAGAGCCATGTGAGCAGCAGGAGGACGTCCACGGGTACCTTTAGTCACTGTCAGGGACAGGTAAGTGCTGCTGCAGTTGTTTTATTTTTGCTTTATCGTTAATATTTTCAGTGCAATTTGCTGCAAAACGTTTTGAGACATTTGGACAGTTTTAGTTGTGATGCATCAGGGATGCAGGTTCTGCAACATTGATTTGTGCTGCTTGCATTGCAGCTTCAAAAGCATATTACAGTTTACCATGTTTAGTGTGACAACAAGTCAAAGCAAAGCTGAAAATTGAGTAAGAATGTGAGTAATTTGTCAAAATAACCACAATATGAAGACGGATGTTTTTCCTGAGTTGATATCAACAAGTTGTATTTAATGGATGGGAATGGAGGAAATTGTATGAGAATTTCTTTTTCTTTCTTTCTTTCTTTCTTTCTTTCTTTCTTTCTTTCTTTCTTTCTTTCTTTCTTTCTTTCTTTCTTTCTTTCTTGTGTGCAGCTGACAGTTGGATGCTGCAGAGTTGCGTTTGCTAAAACTCAAATTAAAGTTTTTTAAGTAGAAGATTGCCTTTTTATTCTGCAAATTTCCTATGAATTCCATACAAATAAATGTCCAATTTAATCTTTTTTATAGCTTTGCTTTTATATTGATAGACATAATCATTTTCAGCAAATGAATGGGTATTGCTGTTGAAAAAGCAGGGATAGCTTTGAATTAGGAAAATAATGTTTCTGAATGATAGATCCGACGTACCTCATTTCTCATTTGAGCCATCCCGTTTCTGAACTTTACTTTAGAATAACTAAGAATGTGAAATTGAGAGAAAATAATGTTTATTTTGTAGCATAAAATAACAATAGATTAGACCTAGATTTATTTTTGTATTGATAAATTGATAAATTTGTTAAAAGATGATTAGAGACTGAAAAACAATGCATGCAGATAATTAATCCTGGCAGATAATAATGGCGGCACGACGGCTCAGTGGTTAGCACTGACGCCTCACAGCAAGAAGGTCCTGGGTTCGATCCCCGGTTCGGA
>JARVGW010000682.1:14109896-14121095 GCA_031762495.1 Anablepsoides rubrolineatus
AATAGATTAATTAGATTAATTAATTACAGATCAGAATTAATTAATCTCTCAATTTTTTTGATCTATTGACAGCACTACTTTATTGATCCCAGCGGGATATTAGATTAGCAGACAAGCATGTGAGACTTCAATTGAGCATTTCCCCTTCTAGCTCCCAGCAGTCACAGCTGATGACAACAGGCTAAGCTTGAAACCCAAAGCCAGGAAAGAACAACTTTAATTCATTAGCATCATTTTGTTTCTTGAGAGAATGCTCCTATTTTGCTGCCCCCCAGTGGAGTTAAGTAACATCAGATAGGTTAAATCTGAAGTGAATAAATTTTCTGTCTCCCTCCTCAGGTAGAGGGTGCAATTACATAATCCCTATTGGACTATTTATCTATCCATTATGCTTTTTAAACTGTGGGAGAAAACTAAAATACCCAGAGAAAATGCACAAATGCACCAGGAGAACATGCAAACGCCACACAGAGAGCCCTCAGCCTGGAGACAGCGTTCAAACTTTTTGTTTAAAGGCAACCAAGCGAAACGACTGCATTACATTCTTTTTATCTGACTTAATAAAAGCTCCATCAAGTGAACAAGTGTATATCTATTGGTATAAGGTCATAAAATATCAAGCAATGGAGGCTTCAAGTGAGTTCTGCCAAAAATCAGGCTTTCCACTACTGAAAAGGGACTTGCTCAAATCCATGCCAGCTAACCAGAACACAGCAGAGTGAAACCTGTTTCAAGACTGGCAAGGATCGGGATGCCATTTTATACCAACTTCTCCTATCAGCAGATTTACCATGGTTGTTTTATGTGTCTTGGAAGCAATTCTAAGGGAATCCTTCAGCCATTGACCAAACTATTCCTCTACAAAGAAGAATCCCTAATGGGTTTTATAATATGTGTTCTTATTATTTTCTAGTGCTGCTGAATGCATCGGGAAGGTGCTGATGGATGTTTCTGGAGCCGACATTTGAGGTTTCATCTACTTCTACCTCAAGACTGGCTTTTATGAAGCTGGTGCTTCAAAGGGATGACGATTCAAAAAGTCATGCTAATAAGAGGACCAAGCAAGGTATGTGGACCAATGAGATGATTTGAGTTACTCTACTACAAACAACTAACTTCCTATGATCATAAGTGGTTAAAAAGAAGGGGAAGTGGGTCATCAATCCATGTGACCTTAATGATCTGATTGTTGGGACTGTTATAACAATGAATTAAAAGTCTCAACCTCCCAACCCATGATTAGAACCAAAGTAGTATTTTGGCTGAGAGGTTAAACATCTTTAAGGTCTTCTATTTAACCATTTAGAACTGTCAAATCCTAAATAACTGAGGATCTACACCAGTGTATTACCTTCCTATAGACAAATGTATATAAATAACATTTTGGTCCTCATTACCAGACTGCATATTTGACAAGGTAAATGAGAAAATGCAACAAATGCATTGCCCTTACCCATTTTGCTTGCTCTGTCTGTTTTATTGTTGACATTTTTACTACTTTGTTTACAAACTTGAACTCTATAAACCCAGTGAAAATGGTTCTTGGTAGGGTCATAACAAAATGTTTTTTTTATGGTATCTGAAGTTACCAGGCATGCCGTTAAGTTTAGACGTCCTTTCCATGTTGTTTTGTTCCCGAAATGCAGCTTCAGGCTGTTACCGTGTTTTATTTGAAGACACACATCGTGAACATGTTCATTTATGTTTTCAGTGCTAAATTTGTCATTATGAATATGTCGTAGATCTGATTTTATTTCACTTTCAGGTGATTCCAGAAACTATCCACAGCAGGAAACTTGATGAAAGAGGGAAGTTTTCTGCAACCAGAAATAAACGAAATCAGGTCAGTACAATTTGCAACATGTGGCTCAGAATTACTTCTGAGTTGCTGTAAGATGCTAAGATGCAGATAGTATTTTAAATTAAAACACGAGGCGCCAACTCTGACTTGCTTCAGGTTGATTCCCAGAGTCCAGTTATCTGGCTGGAGATAGGCTTGATGGTTACTTAGCTGAGACCTTCCTGCCAAGGCAAAAGTTGAGCTGAGTGCTTTCAGTCCCTTGTCTGTTGTTTTAGTGTCACCAAAAGAATGAATAGAAAGCATTCAATATGTGACTTTGGTAGCTAACATACCTGTGGTACCTGTAAAGTGTGCCTGCACGATTCTTTCAGTTTCTTTGATATACTAGAATGTCAATGTTTATGGAGCCATTAACTTGTCTCTATTCATCAAATATGTCCTCTCTCTTGTTGTTCATTTATGTTCCAATGGTCTCCTGTCCAGGTGCACTACCCACAGCAGAATTGTGTTAAGGTGAGTTGTGCTTTCTTCTGACGAAATGAATATTTAAGAAACAAAGGTTAAAGAAGGTGGGCACAGTATGCACAGGTTATGAATGAGTTCATAGTCGACCTAAAATGTTAGTACTCTAGTTTGTATCGTGTCACATTATTTAACTGGCCTTTTGGTTTGTGTTACTGTCAAGTGTCAGGACTTGCACTAATCAGTATGCCTGAACATCAGTTGCAATTCTAAAGGCTTTAAAAGACGTGAGTCTTAATGATAAACATCAATAACTTGGTCAGTTGTTACTTCATTAAAATTATATATTTTTTGCAAAAAAAAATAAAAAAATAATAGATGTCCTTAACAACTTTTTTTTTTAACAAGTTTTACTTATTCGTTCATAAAAATAGTCTAGTGCCCTCTGCTGAGTAACATTGAGCAGCTGTAAGAATTATGGTTTCATGTGTGGTTAGAGCCGTCGCCTCACAGCAACAAGGTTGCAGGATAGCCTCCTGTGCTTTGTCTTGAGTTTGCATGTTCTCCTCACGGGTTTTCTCCGGGTCCTCCGGTCTCATGTGGCCTCATGATGGACTTGTGACCTGTCTAGTGTGTAACCCACCTCCTGCACAATAAACCCGCTCCCTCGCTAACCAGAAAGGAAAAGAAAAAAAGTAGTAAAAAGAAAGTAGAAGAGAGACCACTAAAGAAGTTGCACTTGTTTGACATCTCCAACATTTGGGACAAATATACTTCCAGGTTTATTGCTTACACTGAACCCTCAATATTTTGAAAGTATACAACCAAACATATACTGCATCTGTCAATTATGTCTATTTGTACAATAATGCAAATTAACTGCATGTGTTTAATTATAGATCGTTAACCCCTGTACCCAAATAAGGGTTTTTTCTCAATCTAAAGTTGGCAACAGTTTTGGTTTTTGAAGAACCTAATGAATGACAGATTAAATCCATGATTACAGTAAAGTAGGGACCGTTTAATTGTATTAATCTAACCTGCTTTGTTCTTAAACAGCGCCACCAGGAGGCAACAACTGAGTCTTGTTCTGAATGGACATTGGCTGAGTTACATTTTTGGAATTTAGCAGTAATGTAATTTTAACTAAAAGCCAGGAAAAAGCTGATATATTATTTAAAATATTTGCTAAAGAATAAGAAAATATTTCCTTTAGAATTTTATTAATGCAAGTTTTTTTTTTAATTGTAATGCGCTAACACTATGTCAGGAAGTTCCTTGTTAGATATATGGACAATTATTACGTTTAAAGAAACTTGTAGATGCTTCAATCCTCATTTTTGCTAACGTGATCAGCAGCTATGTTAAATCTCGATCATAAGTTACATTTTTTGTGTGTTTTTTAAATAATTTTACACACGAATTACTGATTTAATCAATTGACCTCCTTTGCAATAGAGGCAAAGTCAAAAGTAAAGCTGTGGGTGACTTAAGGGTGGAAGAGATGATTCTGGAACAAGGCACTTCTGATGTAACACAGAGTTATAAAAGGTAACTGGGGCTGTCGTAATGGGATCATCCTGTGGATTTAAAGTTATTTGAAGTGCTGCGTACATTGGAGCGCAGATCCATGTTCTTTAAAATGTTCATTAAAGCAAACCTAACAGTATGTCAATGGTTTATGTTATTGCATAGCAAAAGATTGATACGTCCTTACTAAGTTTAGATTTATTATATAATATGTGTGTATTTTAACTGATATCCATTAAAGTTAACAGTAACAATGGTATGGCTACATGAACACAAATTAAATTAAATAAAAGATCCAGCATAGTATTATCTAATTTTATTACATCAGGTAATTGTCACCTCTAATTAGACAATTGTTTTTCTTGCTACTCAGGCCTTTAATTTGAGTCAACTGCGATGGTGCAATCCAGACTAGTCACTTTTTAGGCATTTTTTTTTTGCAATTATTCGAACTGTTCTAAAGCAGACCTAGATACGTGCATGATTGTTACGTGGCAGGATTGTGTCGTCGTTTCTGCACTAATCTTTCCCACTAAGCTTCACTTTGTTGTTTACTGTTTACCTGAGGAGAGAGTGTGAGAGCGGTTTGCCTCAGTCCGGTCATGACACCGAGCGAGACGACTCTGACTGACACTTTAACCCACTGCAGAGGATTTGAAGGATTGGTAGTGAAGTGAAGGATTAGGATTTTAGTGGCACACGGCACACAGTGGGTCTGTGGGTCAGTGTGTTAGTGTATCACTGAGTCAGTAGGCTTTTATTTTTCCCCCCCAAAGTAGGTCAGCTATCATGCTTTCCATGGGTGGACGTAAGACTGGAACTTTCTGATGTCACGTTGGGCTCACCGGCTCCCATGTTTACATCAAACTGTCCTCAAGCACATGGTCTGAAACCAGCACACGTGCACCCACTTTCTCAGCTTTTCACCATACTCTTCACCAAGCTTCTTATTGGTGTTGGATGAAGAGAATCTGTTGATTTAACTCATTTATGACCAGTCACGTTTAATGCAGAGACAAAATTACTTATCATTTACTGAGACATTTACAGTTTTAGACCTCTTTTCATTTGTAGATGTGTACCTGCTATTCAAGACTGACCAAATTAAGAAACAATGTTTAAAAACGTTAACATTTGCAGGTAATAATCTATCTAATGACATACATGTCTTTGTCTATTTAATGTCAAAATGTCACAATTAAAGCAGAAAGACTTTTAAATAGAAATAAACGGTTTACCAAACTGCACCAAAGTGCAGAATGTATCAAACAATCTGCAGGATCTTATATCATTTATGTTTTCTAGCTTATAGTTTAGTTTTCAGCTGATGAGATGACTCTGAAGATGTTTTTGTAAGATGGAGTTTAATTTGAAATTTTTTCTTCCAAACCCATCTCCTGGAACAGCAAATGACTAGATGAGATGGATTTTATGATTCAGAACACTAAAATGTTCAGAATTTCTATCATCTTTCAAAGTCAATATGGAACTTTTTAAAACAGTAAAAAATAAATCATTCAATCTTTAACAAGTCAAAGATGGAGAACAAACATTTTCTTTAAAAGTAACAAAATATATTGATATACAGTAAAAATACAAATCACAAATAAAATAAAGGGGGTCATGAAAGAAGAAAATAAATCTTATAATATCTGCGACTTTTTCCCCCAAAAAATAATTCAAGCAATAATAATCTCCAAATTTTAGATGAATTACATGAAAATATGATTAAACAGTTTAGGAATAAATCCTATTTTCCTGCTTTACTGACTCAGACATTGATTATATTCCATTTTGTTTGGTGCAACATGAGCACTGCTGCTGGACTTAGTGGAGTTGAGAAATGTTTTGGCTGCAGGTGAAATTCTCTTATAATCCAAATTTCAAAGCAAAAATCGAACATTTTGAATATTTACCTTCAGGATGTTTGAGCAAATGCAGTTTAAAAAAAAAAAGAAAATGGAAACAAGATTATGTGAATGTTATCATTTTTATTTTCAAATGCAGAGTTTGGCATCATAAAATCTTTTTATAAACCAAAACAAAATGACGCATAATATTTAATTCTTTATTGCTTTGAATGATTATTTGCTTTGGTTGTCTAATCTTTAGATTCAGTCCCAAATGCAAATGTGACATTAAAACGGTTACATGCCAAGAGAATGTGACAACTGTTTACACATCAAACACAGACGGTCCATAAAGCCACTTCTAGTGTTTGCATGAGCAAACACACCCTTTGCCCTAGAAAAAGCATCAATAAAAGACATGTGCTTTGTTTCTTTGACATACTTAATTTAATACAAAGGGAATCGAATAAATGATTAAGAAGTCATTTTGTTTAGCAGATATGGAAGCAAGTTTTGACCTTTTTAGTCAAAATGTTTTAGGTTATGTAATGATGTTAAATTTGACAAGTTATGCAATATTTATTATTGATAATTTTTTTGATCTGTGGTGCAGTGACTTCACCTTAAAAAATGACAAGCAAAATGTACAAAATGTTCAATAAAGCTGCATGACAACTTGGCTTTATAAAATTATTTATTTAAAAAACACTTCAATTGTAATCAAATCGTTTCAGCACATGATGCTATTGAAATTATAATCAGTTACATTTATAAAATACAGAATTATAAAAAAATAGCAAGTCAATTATACATTTCCGATGAATCATTTTCACTTGTTACATCATCTGTATGCTCTGATATTTACAACACAACATGTAAAACACAACTAAAACTTGGGAAAAGAAGCACTGCTTTTTGGTCGTTTCCACCTTCATTACAGTAAAATACCCGTCAAGCAAAGTTTGCTCTAAAATTGCAGCAGTAGGGTGATAAAGTGCTTTGTTTAACTGTGCTACAATGGCACTTAAATCTCACTTTGATTCCTGTGAGCCATGAGCTCAGAGGAGCAAATATTTTGACTAAAATCTTTGGAAAATACTCCAATGTACTTCTAGAATAGGTTTTAGAGGTGACTTGGTTGAATATTTTTGCTTCTTTGAATGTTTAGGGGTCAGTTTTGCACCAACATCATGCTTTATTCCAAGCATGTTTAAAATGGAAGGTATTATTTTTATCTATTTATAAATGATCAGTTTGATAATAAATCTGAAAACCTTCAAACCAAAAACAAGCTATTAAAATGCCATAAAGGTGTTTCCAAAAACAGATACAGCCAGATTTCTTGGAGCTGGAAAGATACTAAATTTGCATCATCCCTGGAAACTTTAGACTTTGAAAGCTATAAATGCCAACGTGCAACAGCACATGCTCATTGACCCACCTGCCTCACAGACCTTCACATTAGCAGACAAGTGAAGCAATAGCTAAATGTTTGCTCATACTGCTGTGAGATGACCTTGAGTTCATAAACTGGCACAAAGGATTCACCTACATGTGTCAATATTACAGTGCAGATGGAGATTTAACATATTGCAAAAGCCTATATGCTCCATAAGTCTTATGTAGTCAGGGCATGGGGCAGATTGTACCAGCTCAGACCAGATTTCTTTGCAATGTGTAACAAACCTAAATCGGTACATTTTAACAATACAGGGACAAAATTTCCTAATACAAATGAAAACAAATGAAATGCCTAGAATACAGGTAATTTATGTCAGGGTGGGTGCACAGGTTCACAAAAAGACTCAAATCATTCATAAGACAAACAAAAACTTCATGTGTAAAACTGGCTCTTTGGTTTCTTTCTGACAAACTAATTTCATCCTGAAATGTCAACTTTGCACTTGATAAATTACAGAAGAAGGCACACTTTAAATCAAAGACCCCTCCTTTAAAGCCTTGCTTTAAAACAGCTGGTTCTTTTGTTCTTGAACACTTCACAGTATGAAAAATGTCAAACCTGCAGCTGTGATTTCAGAAAGAAAAAAAACCCCTCTAATCAACAGAAAACATGTCATTTTTTAAAACTGAACCTTTGTTTTACTAGTATTATTTTCCCCCTTTGGTTTAATAAACTGCAACTCCAGTGTTTCCTTATATTAGAAGGAATTGTTATTTGTTGGGTCAGACAGTTCTGTACTGCCTGACCTCAGGAACACATCTGAAAATAGTCAGTGAATTTATAATATAAAGCTGACTAAAAAAAATAAATCTACTGCCTTCCCTGAGACTGAGAAATGAACTGAGGCAAAAACAAAAGCTGTTCTCTGATCTGATGAACAGAAACTTACGACATATTCAATTTATTAAGCACTTAAATAGAAATATAAAGAAAAAAGGAAGACCTGAAATGCTTGGAAAGAGTCCATTGGTAAACATACCACCTTCTCTCTTTTGAATGCTGGCACCAGTTTATAAAAGACTTCATATTTATAAAATAAAATAAATATAATTTAGACAGATGTAGCTGTGTGATTTCACAGTAAATGTAGATTTTGAAGTGATTGCATTAATTAAGAATCCCATGGATTTTGTTGTACTTTGCAAATAAGAAATATCATGAGGCACACTACTCACTACAATACTTTAACAATTTGGACTTTTCCTGCTTCTATAAAACACTTTATAAATATATATATTTAAAAATTGCATAGGAATTAGTGAAAAAAAACCATTTAGCATTTTGTGGATATTTCACATTTTGTAGCGTACAGTCTTGTGTGAAAACTACAAATGTAGGTGGTCCAAAGTCTGACATTCCTACACTATTTGTGTGCGTTTTGGTGTCTTTTTAAGTCTTTCTGTCTAAAACGCAGTACTAAAACAAAGAGATATCTATAAAGTGTCTTGTATTTTATGTGCATCCGCAGGACTCCACTATCATGTCAGAGACGTCCGTTTTGACAATGCTGTGCTGAGAGTTGAAGTAGACCATGGAGAGTGGCCTGCGCTCGGTGGGAATGCAGCACGAAGACGTGGCCAAGTTGATGCCGTTGACTTTGAGCTGGCTGAAGACGGCGGCGTGGAACGAGGATGCTATGCCTGGAGAACCAGCCAGATGTTGGGGACACTGGCCCATGCAGTAGTTCATGTGGTAGCCTTCGGGTGCAATTATCCACTCGTCCCACTGGATGTCCTTGAACTTGATGTAAAAGTCTTTTTTGCAGCAGACCGTGACATGCTCACCGCAATGCAACGAGCGCTTCCGGATTAAGTGCTTGGAGCGGTCGTCACGCAGACGCACCTGGGCCACCATGAAGGGCCGGTTGGGTGTGTCGGCGGCGCCATCCAGAGAGCAAAGGTTCTTCCCGTTTTCTTCACAGCTGACCTCGAGCCGCAGCCGCCTTTCACCTCCGTCCAGGAAAGCCTGCAGTGTGCGGGTGATGGGGAATGTGTGCCAGTTACTTTCCTGAACTTCCAGCATCTTTTCTAGCACCAGGCTGCGGTTGGAGCCTGAGATTTCGCCATCTGCAGAGAGGAAGACCCGGGCAAGAAGACGGGAGCTCCGGTGGGGGTCCTGAGAGGCGTGGGCGTAGATCCACAGGGACGACTGGAGGACCTGGACGCTCTTGCCGCGTTCCTGCAGAAATTGAAAGGTAAGGCTAAGGCTGGCCTGGTCACCCCTCTCTGAGCCATCTATGAAACAATGACATTTAAACAAAACATAAATTGTTAATATATTTCAATATGTTAGGTAGTCACTTTAATTATAAATTTGATTTAAAAAATAAAGACCAACTCAGTCTTAAATGTTTCAACAGGTGCCTGCAAACTTTAATGCCAAGTTTATGTGAACTTAGACCTTATTTGTGGGATGACCAAAGGTTCGAGCATCATAGTTTAAAACTTTTTAACCCCCTTTTTATGGGGAAATAGCACACGTTGCAGACACTTTAGTTTTCTAAATTCTGCATAATTAAGCTCAAAAAGCAAGTTTCACATTTGCCCAAAGTTTTTATTTACTGATGTTCTATGAGTTTCTTGGATGATGAGTTTTCAGATCTGAGTCATCATTTGTGCATCTTATGTATCTCTGCCAGTGACTCTTTCAAATTTACCCCCAAAATGACAGTTTAACTAGTTTTTTAAATGTTATTAGATAAAACAGTTTTCTTTTCTGATTAGGTTATGAGTTAGTTTTTGCATTGCTCTTCATGTCCAGTGGATGAGCACGCATCTGACAGACAGTAAGTTGGCTTCAATACTTCCTTGTCATTATTTTTCTTAGTGACATTTCAAGCATATGTTATCTGTCTGAAACAGTACAATAATTCTCTAATAATTAATTTGCTACACGTTTGTGTACAGCTTGTTACAGTTCAACAATTATTGTATAGGACATAAAAAGGACAATTCCAGTTTAAGTTTTGATAAAAGAGCAAATTAAATGTTTGAAGTTTTAAAACAATGTGCACGTGCCGCAATAACTGCCTGCTCCCCCCCTAGTTTTAATGTTTATAAGTAGGAAAAAAATACTTTAAAGGATCACAATCATTTGAACGTATTGATGTGAATGTTGTTGTTTTTTCAGGGGGCGTGGTACTTCTCAATTAAGAAAACATCTAAACGTATTTCATTTGGCTAACCAAAAGTTTGTACAAACTTGGTGACAGCCACTGCGGTTCTAACCTTTTCCTATATTTCCATAACTGTATAACAACCTGAACAGGTCGCGAGGAAACTCATTACCCTCGTATTTTACGCACGGGTACGTATGAGTGCGCGCGTACTGAACATGCCGAAACAGCTTTAATGTGTTGAAAAGGGGGTCTCAGACTTACTTGTATCTGCAAAGCTCACAATTTCATAGCCTTGATCTTTGGCTGGTACACTGTTTTCTAGTTCCAGGGTGCCGTCCTGCCTGACGCGGCCCGCGTGCAGTTTGCGCAGCGCAGTGAGGAGCGCAACCCGGGGCACGGTTTGAGTGATGTTTGGTCTCTCTTTCAGGTGGAGCTTGTCCAAAAGTTGCTGTTTGGCGAATTCTATCATCAGCCTCTCCTCTGCGTCTTTCTCCATCGGCGGGAAACCGCAGGACGCGCACGCCGGAGAGCCGCTGACCCAAAGACCCTTCAACAAAAAGGGTGTCAGCAAGATGAAAGACATCCTCCAGCGTGAAGTAAACAGTCGCATCGTTGCGCTCGGAGTGAGAAGACGGCAAATAAAAGTTTTTAGATCTACTTTCCTCGAAGTTTTCTTTTTGCGAATGCTGTGAGAGATTCTTGTTGGCAGCTGGACGCCGTGAGGACAGCAGGTGAGAAAGCAGCAGAGTGGCGTCCCACCCTCCTGATGCTGAAGATATCTGGGGTAATCCACCAAAACTGGTGACACGTTGGAGGGACGCACCAATGAGCGCACCGGGGCACCGGGGCACCGCGGACATTACTGGCAGAACATCCTCTCACAACACAAACACACACACCTTATACACACACACACACACACACACACACACACACACACACACACACACACACACACACACACACACACACACAC
>JARVGW010000682.1:14121195-14150740 GCA_031762495.1 Anablepsoides rubrolineatus
ACACACACACACACACACACACACACACACACACACACACACACACACACACACACACACACACACACACACAGCACGCGCTCACACGTTGGCAGCTGACTCACAGCCACTTTTCAAAAGTTATATGGCAGTGACATACCTATGAGCTCACTTTATAATGAAAGTATGAGATGATTACCTTTTTTTTTTCTTTGAGCACAATAACATTTGCCACGTTGCACTGCAGGGCGACCAATAAGACGCAACAACTCCATAGATCAAAGTTGAAAATCTGTGCCCCTAATTAAACTCTGAGAGGCAATAAACTACTGAGCTGCAGCTCTAAATGTGTGAAAAAGCTGGATGATACGAGATGGCGGGAGCGACATCCCAGACAGGCTCTGTAATGTTTTTCTGCAAGGTGCATACAGCAGGTTGACATCATGCTGTCAGGTGAAGAGAGAAAGTAGAGGAAAAACTTGATCAAACTGCACGTTGCTATTAAACCTGAAATGTCACAGAAAGCAAATCATCATCTGAATCCAAAATGACCAAAACACTTAAAATGTAAAATCTCCAGCGTACAAGTTAAACTCAGCTTTTTTTATTTATGACAATATTAATTTCCGTTAAATTACTGATAACTTGGATTGTGACTTTAATAATATAAACACGAAGTCCGTGTGTTTTTCTTGTATTTATACAAAGAAGTGTTTTATGATTTTTGGGTTGAAAAAAAACTAAACAAAACTTTGAATGAACCTGAGTAGACAACTTGACTGCCGACGTGTGGGAATTTCTGGGTATTACAACGTTAACGCTGCACAGTGTACCATAGGTGTACTATTAAAAACTAGGCTAAAATAAGCTGTTCTGCTCAAGAGATCGTTTTAAATCAAGAAACTATCTTCCAAGAAAGGACAACCCATATCAAGATTTAATTATAGGCCCACATAGTTCTATTATAGGAGGTCTATGACATCTTTTACCTTGGATGTTTTGCGGGGAAATGTCTCTGCAAAAAGCTGTGTAGGCACATAAAAAATACTGTATACAACATTTTACATTAACTTTTAGGAGACTTGTAGTTTTGGACACTGTATTTGAATGTTTCACACTTTTTGTGTGAAATCTGTGGTGTTTGTAACCTGTCGGAATTGTCATTGCTAAGAGTAAACTAATGTGATTTTTTTTAAACCAAATATTGTCAAGCAATTTTTAAGTCTTGTAGAAGCTCAATAAAGACACATTTGTTATTTTAGAATACTTATATATATTGTTTTACTCTATAGAAAGTTCTGGGTAAGATTCGATCGTTTATTTAATTAGCAGTGAAGCACTTAACACCTGCCAGGTAGCACCAATCAGCACTAATCCGATAATGTGAGGCACTCTTGCTTTTAAGAGTGATAAAACCAGCTGCATTGAACTGAAGATCCTTCTGACGGTCACCAATCAGCAGCAAAAAGCGTCCTAATTTATTTCAAAGTCTAAACAAACAAAACAAAAAACAGTGAAAGTGTTTTTTTCAACTTTACTTTACTGTACCTGAACGTCTCTCTTCAACGCCAGGCACGTCACTGACGTCAACTCTCGGTGAGGGGGGGTGGAAAGAGACGCCGCTGACACACAAGCCGGAGCCGAGGAGGGGAATAGTGTTTGTTTCTTTTTTTCTTTAATTTAAGTAATTTATTATTTCGCGTTTTGTTGGTTTACAGCAGCTTTCCTGTATCGGGTTTGACTGGCCTGCTTTTTTAGCGCTTTCTTTCTGTCATTAACTTTCATGCCGCTCTCCCCTCACGCGGCGCTGTTTTGACAGTCGGGTTGCTGTGATCCAACTCTCAAGCTAGCAGCGGTAAGTCATTTTGAAGGCTAGCAAACTTAATCCCGTGTTTGAGACCCGACAGCACAGGGACTAGTTTATAACAAGATTCACACCGCCATAATCATAGGACTTTTGCTGACTAGCAAGTAATAATACAAAGTTGAGGTTTTATGGACGCTAGACCGGTATCGTGCATTGAAAAGAAAAGGCTAGCTAGCATGGCTAACATTAGCTAGTTGGCTAATTATACTATTTGTAGGAAGAAGGCTAACATATCGTGAGCTAGCTATTGTTAGCGTGTAGGTAAGCTAATATTTTCAGTCAAATGTTCAGCCACGACTGACCATACTGCCATCTGTTCTCTACAGTGAAAACTTGAACGATTCTCAACACCGACTTAAAACATACGACCACCGAAACGGTAAGCTGAACCGCGAAGATGACTTGAGATCATTTTTTATTCAATGATCCTCTATGAGATTAGTCTGATATGTAACATGAAGCACCATCTTTAAAGTCCGCCTCATCAATGGCAATGGCAGAAACGACATAGCCATATTAGTATCCTTCTATTTAAGTGGATAATTTTAATCAAACACCATGACTAAAGTTAAGGGGAAAATAAGTTGTGTTTTTATAATGGGTCACAATATAGTTTTGGGAAACGTTTACAGTCAGATTTCTGTTCACAGAATTTTGGAAACTATGAAATAGCATGCAGATATTACACCAAATTAACCAGAAGTAATGCATTGTTGATTGTCCAAATGACTGAGCAAATATAACAATTAATATAGTGCTAATACTACAAAACAGGCCTACTAACCTAAAAACCTATTCATGTCGTCTAGCTTTTTTATATTGTGCAATTTTACACTTATTTAAATTTTTTTTACACATTAACCTTATTGAACGAAATTAGCCAGTCTAGACGAGGCAGGTAATCTATTTTTTTGAGTACAATTGCACTTTCATAGTAAATGCTGAAAAAAAACCCACAAAAAAAACCTAGTCTCTTGAAAATTATTCAGTACAAATCAGATTTCATTGTTCTAATTGGAGAAGTAGCATGACTGTTGTCCCTTCCTAGGAATTAGTCTATTGGGGAAGAAATGTTTGAAGAATACATTTGTTAGGTGGAGGCTCACAGCAGAACTTATTAAAGTTGTCTTAGTCTCGTCTAACCAGAAAAGTACTCCTCTACTCTGGGAGTGACATGCCAGTGGTGGGGCAGAAATACTGGCACACCCTTTCTTCTCATCAATAAACTATTTACATTGCTAGCTTTCGTTCGGGTGCATCTTTCTTTTCATTCATGTTTTAAACTTTCATGCAAAAAATAAATAAATCAATCCCAATAGAAACCATGTGGTTCACTTCAGAATTATATTGCAATGGGCAGGCCAATAAACTTTAGTTTAATTTTGTCACAGATGGTGAATAGCTTTCCTAAACAAATCTATTTGTAAACATAATTTTAGACATGCATGCCACTCAGTGAGTGTTGACCATTCATACAGTATTGTTCTATCAATACTAGTGGGAATATGATGCTGTTATCACAATCCCACTTTCTCTCTGAATCCTGTGCACAAGTGATGTTCTGTTGACTGAGTAATTTGAAAACTTTAGATTTTTGTAAATACTTCACCTTGTCTGTTGAAAAAAGTTGTTTTTGACTTGTCTAATATTTACCTTGATGCATCACACATTGAGATGTGTCCATTTTGCTAATCCTTGCAGCGTATGATGCAATCCTTTCACAAAATAATGCATCATGTAAACCTACTTTTGTGCTCATGACATTTTGAATTTTGCTCTGTTGCAGGTCAGACTAAGTATCATTGATTATGAGACCTTCTAGATGGACGTATGGATTATTTTGTTAAAATATATTTAGTAAACAAGACTCAGAGGTTTGTTACAGCATGATTGGCTGAGACTTTGAGATCACAGCACAGATTATCAAAGCTGTGAATCAAACATCTCACCTGTAAAACTGATTGACACGAACAACTTTGTGTTGCCATTTGAATTTGTGTAGCATCTAGTCAGCTTAATAAATAGGGAAAGCTGTGTGATATAATAAAAAATGGACGGCATGAATGTGGAGTTGAACCATTAGTGTGAACACATGAATTTGCAGTTCATTTATGTTACCTTCAACATTGTAATTCAGAATAGTTTCTGAATACTGGCTATGTACCATATTGATTTTCTGCATCTGACCATCTCAACATTTTCAGAAAAATATTAAAACAACTTTTTATTAATTTGTAGCTTATCTATTTTTTCCATTTTTGTCCAATTTTTATGGACATTGAACGTTTATGCTCAAAATGGCACACACAAATTCAGGTTCTGACTTCTTATATTGCAAGGAGAGCACATAGAACATTGATGTTTAAAACAGCTTTTGGCAACAACAGTGTTGGTGATGTTAAGGCACGTGTTTAGTGGAAAAAAAAATATCAGAACAACATCAAAGCTCTACACTGGAGACATTTAAGGTGATGTAATAACGTGGCTCAGTGATGTTTCTCTGGCTCTTGTGAAAAACTAACAAATTAGTTAAAAGCAGGTTGTAAGATTGATACTGCTCCTGCACCAGCCCAGAACCAGTGTTTCTTGTTCTTGTAGAAAATGTGCCACAATTACAACATCAGGTTACATCCTCTAAATGTGGACATTTTGCAATAACATTTTTTTCTAAGTTGGTGGTGGTATGGAAAGATCATTGAGAAAAGGATGATCTATAGTAATATCTGGTAGATGTGAGTCACTGAATCTACAGTCTGCTGTTGCTAAGGCCACCAGTGAGAGATGGAATATCCTGCTTCTCTTTCAACATATTTTCTCTCTATACCCTGCAGATTGTGGACTAAGTTTAAAACATGTTCACAGATTTAGGTGTGAAAATGTAAAATGTTATAATGATATGAGCTTTTATTGCAGAGTTTACACCTGATTTAGAACTGAGCAAAAAATCTGTTATAAAAAGTGCTTCCTTTGGTTTGCAAGATGCATTACTGTAATTTTTTAAACTGTAGTTTTTTAAACTCAGTACTTTTTATCAGTAATCTATATGGCAGGAGTGTCGCTTTGTGAGAGTATTTTCAGGCCTCATTTTATAGACTTATACATTAACAATATGGAACCCTTATTTAGTAAGATGTAATCAGTCTTTGTCAACCAGGTTTCCGTCTCTGCCTTCGTCTCTGAATCTGTGTTTGCAGCAGCATAAGAAGAAGAGTGGCTTTTTCTAGAGAGATTTGAAGAGCTATTTATAGATCCCAGCCAAAGCACCAAGCGTGGTGCTGTTGCTGCTTCTTTTCTCTTCTCTTTACTGCTCCTGATTCTGTTCATCTCCCCTCTCCATCTTTATTTGTTCATCTTTCTTTCATGTTCTGTTTCCTGAGCTCATTTACTCCTAATATATTTACATTTTAATGCTATTTTTTCCCGTTTCATGTTTCTCATACCCATACTTAGTTTCTTTCTTATATAAATTTTTGATCAAAGCAGAGAGAAGTGACTGGTTGCCTTAAGTTTGGCCTCAGATTTATTATCTCACTTGAGTAACAGTGATATGATTGGATGGCTGTCTCATACTCTAAAGGAAAATGGGACACATGTCATCTGTTGAAATTGTAATGTGTGTAATTTATATAATGTTTATAACCTTTTAAAAAAAACTTGTTACCTTTTTATTTGGATTTGAATTGTAGCAGGTTTTACTCAAGAACAAAGTGCCAAGAGCTGATTTTGTAATCTTTTCAGTAAAAACAAAATTTTATGTTTATATGGTACTTAATAACTGTTCAGTGTCTAATCACTCGTTCTCAGCTGTATACTGCATGTAGAAAGATATGTCATTCTACAGATTATCTCTGGTGTCTTTTGCCACAGAGCCACATGAGTCTTTGTCTCTTTCTCCTTCCTACTTTCTAAGCTTCATTGTAACATTGTGAAGTAGGCTACCTAACTATTCAAGAGCAACAGCTGACATTTTGAGGCATTAATTGGCATTAGTTCATTGCTGTCCTTTTTATCCCTGTCATGTGGTCAACCCAAGATAAATCTTTTTCCAGGGCCATGTTAAGATGGCAAAGTCTTTTATTGGTATGATGTCTAAACTTTGTGAAGGTTAACGTGTTCTGCACTACATAAATCATTTTGTCCCCCTGCTTATAGGTATACCACTACTACTATCTTGGCTCCTGTGCTGAGCCTAAGTGAAATGCTGTAACTTACAGTTCAGCTTGTATTTGTAAACTTAAAAAACAGAGATTTGATGAAATTTGACATATTATTGTGCAATTATAATTACCATCACTATTTAAGGAGAACATTCTTATTTATTTTAAAAAGCCAAACTGAAGGTTGTCTAAATATTATCTAATCATCAGACTGATTTTGTTGAAACTTAAGAACTAATAATGTTTTTAGCAAAATGTTGACTTATTTTCATTTATAAATTGTAAATTGTCATTTTATCACAGCAGCTGCTGTATTACATCAGTAGTATGGCAGCCATACTACGGCTTCTGATGTAAAACAGTAGGTCAGCAGCAAAGATCAGTAGTGTGGTAGCTACTACAATACCAATCAATGAAAAATGCCTTGGTACTACACTGGTTACAAGAAACAAAAACACTTTACAATATAATTTTGACTTGTGAAAAGGCATAAAAGTACTGTTCACTTTAACAAAAAGTTGCAACTGGTCACCTTAAATGAAAAAAAAAATTATTGGTTAGTTTTGCCACTGTTTTTAATGGTGAATGAACATCTTGGCCACAAGTTTTATCCTCTCTCCTCTCAGGGTTTTTCAGTTTTATCCATTCAAACTTGGTTACATTCTGTCAACAACAGACCTTAGGCATTCATGAGGACTAACATTCTTTCTGCATTCTGTAAAGTTCCATGCTAACATTTCTTTTATTGCTGAACTTTTGCCTGCTGCTGCTTCACAAATTTTTCAGCTGATGTTTGCAATCAAGTGGCTGCAGGGAGAGATGCAAATATGTTGTCTTGTGGGATTAAAGTTTTCTCAGTTAATGAGATGGTTTCAATATGTTCCTCCACCATCTTCCCTTCAGATACCCATCCTCCTGTATTATTACATTTTGACAATTGCAGCAGAGCTTCCATTTCACTATCAGCTGTCAGATCTTTAGGGTTAAGTTTGTGCCTACAAATTCTATAGAAAATGTGTCAAACGTGTGTCATCAAATGGTGCAACATAGCATTTGGAAAAAGAAACAAACTGTGATCTGTAGCTATGACAAAATAAATATTTGTAATGTATTTATTGTGACGTGTTAGCTGATCCAAGCAGCCCTTTAAACAGCTGGGCTTCTTGCATGCCCTGGTTTGGCTGTCATTGCAATTATATTGTTACACAGAGGCAGAGAGCAAACAAGATGTGTAGGAGAGAGAGTCAGAATCCACATGGAAGGGAGGGTTTGAAGAGAAGGGAGCACTGCAAACTGTGATAGCATGAGGGGTAGGAGAAGAGGGAGCCAGCTTGTGAGCAACATTTTCTGTTTTCACTGTCGTGCTTGTGCTTTCATTCAGAAAAAGAAAGGGGGCAGTCAAAATAGACTTTTCTGACTATTTTCATGACTTCTATTAAGAAAAAAAGAGCTGATAGAACCTATAAGTGGAAGGCAACGCAAAAGCCTGAAGACGAAGAAAAGTACAATGAGCTGAAGAGAGTAGCAGACATGAACTCCCATGAATTTCTTTTTACCTGCTGCAGCAAATGGAATTTCTGCATTTGTGCTTCATGGACAGGTATGCTTCTAAAACTATGATCTTGATTCAAAGCTGCTTTTGCTGCCTTTTCTGCATTGTTAATATGCATATTGCCACAAGACTCTTGTTCTGACTGGATAACCAGAAATCTGTACTCTACATACAGTCAGGGTTGTGCTTTATCTGTCAAGTAGTTTAATAATTTGATTAGATACAGCAGCTTCTTTTGTAAATTTGGTTTTACATGCTGTTATACCACTGTTTTCATTACTTGTCAGCTCTTTGCAAAGTTCTAAATAATTTATTCATATATTTCTAGCATGGCAAAGATCATAATTAGATGGTTTGATGGTGGTTTCGTTTACTAGTACGTGCTCTTGATTTGCAACTCATTCATTCATTGTCTCAGATATAGACTATTATTTCATTTGTGAATTTATTGTTTTAACTTGCTCACTGGGTTGTGTTCACATACTGTTAGTATGTACAGGCACACCTACTACCTTTAGTGAGGCAAATGATGAGGTAATGAGGAATTCCCTTCCTCTGTCCCTTAGTGGGAGTGTGGAGGTGGCCTAGTGGGGTGGAGAGTCACCAAGAAGTAGGCGTTACTTTGCAACACTGTCAGTCTGAGAAGGGAGGAAAGGATGGAGGTGTGGATGAAAGAGGATTACATAAGTCATGTGGAAAGTTCTCTATCAATGCCCTTCACAGTTTTTATTGAGCTACTTAAGATTAAGGTGAATTAAAAGTTGAAATGTTTGTTTTTCTTTTTATTAAAAATTAGAGACTCTTGATCAGTGAATTGAATTAAAATGTCTACCTGCATTTGTCAGTGTGCTTGCCCTTTATTAAAAGAACACAGTGTGCAGGAACAGAGAATAGAGAGAAGGTGAGAGAGGCAACACAAGCGTGAGAAAAAGCACAACAACACAGGCTTCTTGAATAAAAAATCTGTCGCTATAAATAGCAGCCCATCCTCATGGAATGAGCACTGTTTCAGGTTTAGTGGAGCTGGCGTTTTGCTCTTCTTCACTGTTCTAATATGTCTAGCTTAACAAAATCAGGCTCACAATCCTTTTCATCACTTTCTTCCTTTTATTCTTTTTTTTTTTTTTTGTTGACTTGGCCCAAATCTGTCTAGCGCTGGATCTGGCCTATTTATGTAATGACCACCTTTTATAGGCATGCATGCACCTCTCTTACCGTAACAATAAATCCACTTGTATCCGCATCCTGAGTAGTGTGTTCTATTTGTTTTGTTTTATTGTTTTTAAAATAATAAAGACCCAGGATTTTGTTGTGATGTCAGTTAGAAATAGAAAACAACATATAATCACCACAGCAACCCCAAATTCGATAAAAGCTAACTATTTGGTGTCAAGTCACTAAAGCTAATAACATTTCCTTCTGTGCCTCTGTTAATCCACAAGCTAAGGAGGGAAGTGTGACTGTACAGGGATAACTGAATATTTGTAGTTAGGTTAAACTTTGTGAATTTTCTAATTGTTTAGAAATTGTGTGTTGGTATAATCAGGAATCTTGCTCCACATATATGATATAGTATATCTATTGAGGTAGTTATTGCCTTATAGCCTTAAATCACGAGGTCCCTTCCTTCGTATTAAGAGAGCCTTTTAAAATTATTGTTTTATAAATGTAGTGTAAATATCAGCAGAAAATGGTTAATGTCCAAAAAAGAAAACAACCTAAATGCATGTAAATATTTGACAAAACAAATGTTTAACAAAGAATATTGTAAGTAGAAGCAACAAATGTTAAAATTGCATTGAACACCTGTCAGTTATACTTAGAAGTTCTTTGTCAATTACAATTAGAATTTTATTTGTCTTGCCTTCAAAGTAGACTAAATACTTGGGGAAGTTTGATACACAGAGGGATAGGGAAAATAAGCTTTAATTTAGAAGCCTGACGACTTATTTGAAAATGCTTAGGTATGCAATTATTAAGGAGTGTAGTTTTTACTTAAAGTTAAAAAGCTTTAAATAAATTATACTCACAGTTTTTAGGTAAGCAGTGTTATAGGGAGTGCTTGGCTTTTGATTAACAGATGGCATAGCACATTGTTGTGTCACTGCTGTCAGGTCAGCTACTTTATCTAGAGACTAGCTTCTAATCCTAGGGCTTTGGTGTTGCCAGAGCTATAGACACAGACTCTCACATACATAAAATAGACAAGTAATGAGCAAAGTATGCACAAATAAAACAGAGTAACTTTTAAAATAGAAGAGATCCCCTCCAAGTAACACTAAAGGTGGTAGCAAACAGTTTGCACATCAAATTGTATCAAGATTTTGTACATTCGTGTATTCTTTTTGAGTTTACAGTACAAACAACTTGTTTATGTTTTAAGAAGCATTTTAGCTAGGTGCCTGCTATTGATTGAGGAATGGGAATTCTTGTCCTACACATAGTTGACATATATTTAATTGGACAAATGTTTCACTGACTGCATATATTGCTTTTCTGATAACTGTTTTCCAGTGCACGAGCCACAGTCAAATAGATTAAACTTTGTGTAGGTTTAACATTGACAGCCTGGCAGGTTTATTGGCTGAATCCCTCATTTCTCTGAGGTTGGCTGGCAGGCAACACTGAAGCCTTGATTGCTGTTGTGGCATTGCTGCCTAGAAATCCAGATTGTCTGTGTGTTTTTGGCACATCGATGTGTTTTTGTAAATTACAAAGAAAAATGGTTACCTTCTGGATATGTTCATGTTTTGGCTACAGCATGAATTAACTTGGAGACAAATCTTGGTTTATTACTAGGGATTCAAGTTATCTAATGAATTAATCTAAAATTGATTGACATTATCTATCAACTAACATTGATAAGCGGCCATTGTCTTAAAACTTTACGTTTTCTCTTTTATCAAGAGGATCCTTCCATAAAATGAAGGTCTATTTTTAGGGATGCACGATAACTTTTTTTAAGAACCGATTCAGAATAAAATATGTGAAACACGTAATCCACCATGAACGGAGATGTAAAACTCTTAATAATTTATTATTATTTTTTTACATTTAGAATTTATGATTTTCCCCCCTGATTCTTAACTTTTTGTTGCCTTCTTGTTGCTGCAGATTGCTCTGACTGTGTGTGTCTAAAACAATAAAAATGTTATTTGGTCTCTAAGTGGGTCTAACTGGACTTCAGGTATACACTGTGGCTGAAACCTGCTTGCTTGTGGGGCAACATTTAACATCCTACTGTTCTCTAGAGTTCAGAACTGATGCTTGGTTCTGTTGGACCAACCAGAGTGGTTCTGGAGAAGATGGGTTGTGTCAAATCTCCAAGCTCAGCTCCATGTACAAACATCATTTATGATATTAAAACTCATTATAAACTAGGGCTGCCATGATTAGTCCACTAGTTGACGACTATTTTAATAGTTGATTAGTTGATTAATAGTCTATTAGTCGTTTTTGTTTGTTTTTTACTTTGTTTTTCTCTCCAAACTGCTTTGACACCTTCCGCTGCCGCATCTGCCTTTCTGTCTTTGACACACATGCGCAGTAGTGGTAACCGGGGTATGCCGTGGACGTCACAAGACATTATACAGACTTTGATATCATGGCTACCTGCCAACGGAGCTCTAAAGTGTGGGATCATTTTAAGAACATGAAAGAGAAACCTGTGCAATGCAATATCTGCAAGGCAGAACTTGCTTTCTATGGCAATTATTTTTAGTTAGCATATAGCTAAAATCTGACAATGGTTATATAGTAGCAGCTGCATTCTGGTGCGATAAGCTGTATGTTTTAAGTTCAAATAACGTATGACCCAATTAGTCGACTAATCAAAAAAAAAATAAAATCTGTGATTAGTCGACTATAAAAATAATAGTTTGTGGCAGCCCTATTATAAACAGACTAAACGCACTATAGGACCCAAACACACCAAGTATTACAAATATTACACATTTAATTACTCTCTCCTTCTCTTGCTGACTCTTCATCACCGCCAATATAATAAAAAAAAGGTGGTATAAACTATTTATCCTAACTCCAATTTTACGTGGCCTATCAACACTATTTGAAAACTGGTTTAAAGTCGGAAATCTCTGCTTGTGACTCAAATTGAAACTGTACAGAGAGGGCATATCTTTTTGATATGTCTAAACTGGCGTTATCAGTTAATTGAGTAAAATGGATATTAATCTAATAAACCAATATTTGACAGTTAATCGTAAGTTGATTAATTGTTTTTTTTTCTTATTTAATACAACAACAAAAAATCAGCTCAGAATGTTTGCCTTCAGACAAAAAATGTGCTGTAATCTCCCATAAGTGGTATGAAAGAAAAAAGGACTTAGTAACAACAGATTAGGTTAATTGGCAGTAGGTCAGCAAAAGGACTGGGTAAGGGCATTTTAGAAAGGGTAATTCTCTAATTAATGATGGGCAGATGTTCACCAGTAAATTGAGTTTTAGAGCTACAAACCATAGTGTTTAATTACACCATATTCCGACTATTGGAATTGGGGTTTTATACACTAATACAAAATTACAAGTTTCCTCATTAAAATGACAGCTTTCACTAACAATAAGCAATTGAATAAGTAAACAAAATGAAAAAGATAGTGGGGCAATATAAAATTGCAATAAAACAAAACTAGATCACAATCAAGTTTATTTCCATCACTGTAATAATCACTAGACAGTTGATCCATTAATAGAGCCAACATCCTGTTCCATGGCAAAAATGTGACAAAGCCCCATATGTTTGCAGTTTTGTCTGTTATATCAACATAGAAAACCATTTATTACTGGAAAAAGAAATTATGTGCTACCTACATATTTTTGATCATCACAAACGGTGTCTTGTTTTACTATAAATCTGTGTGTCATCTACTCTCATACAACAATGGACATTCTTAAGATACAAATGAATTAAGTACATAAATTAGCATAATGACTTAATCTCTTTAGAGCAACTTTAAAAGAAAATTTATGAAAACTAGAATAACTTTAAAACAATGCTGCAGGCTTAGATAATGAAGTTGAGCTAAGAATACTGTGATGATTAGATGGCTGTACTGCAAATATTTGTTCCCACTTTTACTAAGTAAAAGTTGCAACGTGGTTGACAACAGTTTTATTAACAGCAGTGGGTAAAAGTTGAGCAGGTTGTTTAGGTGAATTAGACAGGAAACCTGAGTTATTTTAGTTGCTTATGTAATGCTGTCCGTGAATATAAATATAACCATAAAGATCATCACTAAAAGTACATCTCTGTAAAAGAGTTGGTGCCTATACTACACACTCCAGGCTGATGGCACTGACATGCTTCATCCTGATTCAGATTGATCAATCTACAAAATAAATACATTTTTAATCAGTTAATTTACCTGTCTCCTTTTTATCTGTGCTCAATCTATTTATTTCAAGTTTTAGCTGCACCAGACCAGATAATCTCTGCCCTCATATCGTTATACAATGTATTAGGAAGGTATTCGTCAGTCTGCAAATTTCAATAACTGTGTGTACGAATGACTCACCTTCTGATCACTTTGAGAACTCAACAGTATGCTAGTGTGGATATATGCAAGTCATGTTTGGTCGTATGTGTGTTGTGTCTGTGCCATTGAACTCGGCTGTCCAGGCTCTAAGGAACCCCAGCTTTAGTTTTTGTCGGTTTCTGTTTGCTGCTTTATTTTTCTGTAAGCAAATGTTGAAAAAAAAAAAAAATACACCGGGCCTTGTAATTGTATAAAGCAAGGGGGTTGAGAGAGTGAAATGAAGGAAAAATATGGGGGTGTTGAGGGATATGGCAGCTTTTCTCTTGGTGACAGAGCCAGTTGCCATGGAGCTGGTCCTCCCATTGGTGGAAGTCTGGTCCAATCACATAACGGTTCAGGTTGTTTCATCATTGAGAAGTTTTTCCTCTCTTCCTGTCTCACTATCCACCCCTTGCTCCATCTTCCTCCTGTCCTCTCTTCCCTATCTCTCTCACTCTTTTCCACTGCTCCCTGTTTTCACACTCAAAGAAGCTGATAAATTGAATATGGTTTAAAATAAGTGCAGTATCTGCCACTCAGTCTCAATCTGACAGTTAAATCAGCAGCTCAAGAAAAACAAGAATACTCCACAAATCTCCTTACAGTAAAAAGATAAGCTAATCTTTAGCATACATGTATCTAATGTACATTTTGCGTTATGCTTGTGATCTGAATATTTGAGTATTCCTTACAGACAATTCACTAGCTAGTAAAGGTTCACTATTGTTGTGTTAAAATTGTAGTATTTGCCTAAGACCTTTGCAGCATAGACATTGGACAAATGCTGTCTGAGTTATCTCAAAGTTAGCAAAAAAATCTATATATTTCCCTTTTTTTGCAGAGTTTCTGATCAAGGAAAGAACAAAGGAAATATCACAAACTATCATTTTAATCAGTCTTTTCAGTTTAACGTCCAAGGTTTACATGAATGGAAGGAATATTTTTACTGTCCCAGACCTGCTAATTAAAAGAATTACGCTTCTACCAGAGGTTTAGTATAAAATATGTGGGTTGCACTCATGCAGTGAAAGATAACTGAAGTTAAATTAGACTGTGTAATAATTGTAGTTGCCATAATATATTGATGCCTATGTAATATTGTTTTTATTAATATCTGTTTTGGAAGATAGTATTTTGGACTGTTCACTGTACTGCTTATAGTTTGGTTAGAGTATTGGTTAGTGACCAATTTTAAGTTTACCATGCAATGGGTCAAAACCACTTGTTTCAAATTTAAGCAGCTGCTCAGACAGACTGAACATATGTCTACTCAACAATACAATTTTTACTGTTATCCAAAAAGATTTGTTGCAAGTAAATTTGAGCATGCAGCATGTTTGTCAATGAACAAAGCAGAACATACAGACCAACATTTTCTCCTGAAACTCGAATGGCACCACATATGCCCGAAGATGAGCACAAGCAAATGCATATCTAATGCTGCTCCCAAGCTCAAATAAATAGTTTGGGTTGCATCAGTAAGGACATCTAACTAAAACAAAAAACACTTTTGCCAAAACAAACATGCACGTTCGCTCACAAAGCACTATACCAGATTGGTCGAAGCTTGGGTTAACAATGAACACCACTGGTGTGACAAATGGTGCTGGCAGAAATGGATGTACTGTTAGTCGAAGACCACAAGAATGCATAGGACAGAGTGACATGAAGGAGAATGATTTTCTGTGGTGACCCCTGAAGAGGGAACATCTGAAAGAACTTATATATTTAAAACTCAATGCAATAACCGCTATAACCCAGATGTCATTGATGTTGTGGTTGTTTAAAACATGCATTGCAACAAACTGAAAAAAACAAAACAAAAAAAACTTGAATTATTGATTCTCATATAATGTGTTCTAAACACTCATTTTTGAAAAGAGTTCAATGAAGTCCTTTAGTCTGGTAAAATTTGATTATGGTTTATTATAGATATGCAGTTAAAAAGCAATTGTGAAATTGCTTTTAAATGGTTTGGTTATTTTTAGTCTACAGTGTTTTTATATAAAATAACAGCGGTATGGTTTAATCTTTGCATACCAATTTGATTGAAGTATGTGACCTTTTCAAGTGTTTAGTTTAAACATATGCTTGTATTTATTTTTTGCATGTAGGAGAGCTGCAAGATGACAAAAGAAAAAGGCAACAATCGGGACATTTTTATTTAATTGGAAAATGTAATAGAGAAGCAACTAAATGAAGAGGAAAAAGTACACTTGTTGCTAAGCAACAGCCAAAGGAAGGAAGTTAAGACTGTAAGTGGAGCTTTGTGTAATGTGAGAAATATGTGAAAATATAAAGAAAGTGTGTTCTTTAAGTCTACACTATGGCCAAAATTATTGCCATTATTTTTGATCAATACTGAGATGAAACTTGTAATCATAGTTGTCACTCACGTAAACTATTACATTGCTTTTACTCACAATCTCGACTATCAGTCCTAGTAAGAATAGAATATTTTCTTTAATTTATTTCTTTTGACAATAACCGAAAATCTTAAAGCTGTCCATTTTGATAAGGAAAGAGTTGTGTAATTTACAGCAACACTGTCAATACCACATGTGACCATCTGTAGTCTACCAATTGTCCAGTTTGGCTCAAGATTGCAAATATAAATAGCTAAATAAAAGCTAAGAGTTGTTTATTAAAATTATTGACCTTAATGGCTTAGTCGATGCTACCCATTATTAGTGCTAAGTACTGACAATGCATTGTAGAGTTTCTGACTGGAAGCGTTGCAACTTAGTTCACAACTACAGGATGACAGGTGGGTGCAGCGTCACCTTTAATGTGGACCAATCATGTATTGCAGGTTTTTAGTCAAGTATTTCCTTTTTCCTTAATTATTTTCTTACTTATTAAAGTTGCAGTTTTGTCACTCTTCATTTTGGCCTACTAAAACATATCATTGCCTTTTACATTCCTGCACTCTTCATCAATAATGCATTTGTGATCAGAATACACTCTTTCATAACTGAATCCATTTATTATAGAGAAAAATGTAAAGTTGTTTACATTTTTAACAAATGTTTCCCTCGGCTTCCACTTGCTGTTACTTTATCTACATAAAGTCTTTTTGTTTGTCCTTTACATGCAGCGCTAAACATAAATGGAGAGATCAACAGAAGGAGAGAGCTACATAAAGGTAGATTGGAAGGTAACTAGGCAGGGAGAGGAAGGAACGAAAGAGAAAATGAGTCATAGCTCGTCCCCCAGGATTGAGTGGGTTGGCCGAGTGGAGGAGGATGGCGTCAGCAGCAGGCCTGACAATTTAAGAAGACACTTTAAAAGATGACGAAAGAGAGAGGGAGATCTAACAATTAGTTGGTGGAAGGAGGGAGATAGATGGGTGAGATATGAAATGGGATGGGGTATCCTCAAAGCATTGCAAAAAGAATGCTAAGAGAAAAAAAGTGTAAGTGAGAAGGTCATAAAAAGACAATAAAAAAGAGAAACCCCGTCTTCCGGTGCATTTGCTTTATGATTTCGCCTCATGCATAAAGCTGTTGTCAGTAGGGATGTCCCGATCCAGATGTTTTGGCTCCTGATGCAATCTGATTTTTTTTTAATGATTAGTCTTTCCGATACCGATCCGATAGCTTTATTTCTTAATTTCTTTCCAAGTGACAAGGTTGGTAGTATTAAAGCAAGCCCTGCTGTTCCCACCATGAGAAACATCCGGTTTGCAGATTTTTCAAGATGCAGCTTCAGCATCATTGTTTTCCATTGAAAAGTGTTCCCACACTGTGGACATGGTTGCATACTTGTGTGCGTCTTGACTTCTTAATGGCAGTTGTAAAGCATGATGATGTTGAAAACTGTCGCGAAAACTGGATCGGCCCGATCCCATGACTAAATCTGATACTACCCGATTTTCAAAAAATGGCCATATCTGCCACCGATACTGAGTATCTGATCGGGACATCCCTAGTTGTCAGTTCAGTAAATATATGTTTTTGTAATCCTTTAGTTCAGATATGGAAATGGAATGGCGTAATAATTGTACATGTGAAACTTGGACTGTCGTAATTGCAAATGGACATGGGTTGTTCCTCTACAGTCCTTAGTTCTCTCCCAGCCCCCTCTTTCCCTCCCTGTTTGAAACTGCAACCAACGCAAAGGGGAATCCTCTCAGACACAGACAAGCGCTGCTGCACACTCACTTAAAGGGCTGCTGATATGAGATATGTGCAGGCACTGAGCTTTCATAAACTCTATTAGTACACACATCAGCCTCCACTCTGTGAAGATGTAACCTTACTGCCTTTAGTTCTCTCTGACGTCAAATGGGCTAGGTGTACAGCTGAATACAGAAGAGCTGAATTGGGTCGAGCTGCCTGTTTGCCTCTCCCGCTTGCTTCTGTGGGTTTGTACGTGCATGCTCGCTCCTATTGCAGTGTTCTTCAACTCCATTCACCATTTTCCTCATCTTTCATTCAGTTTCTGGAGAGAAAATGGGGTCAAGTCTGATACGCAAAATTTTGTATTGCAAAGATTGTTAGTGAATGAAATTTGTTATGTAATTATTAAATATGTAGTGCTTGTTCTTTTTTCAATTGCCAATTATGTGCTACATAAAACTGTCAAGTTTACAGGAGGACATTTGCCCAAATGTTACTTGAATTTTATCAGTCTTTAGTACTTTTAGTTATGCAGATTATCCACTCTAAATGCAGAATAATTTGTCTCATCTTTTTGGCTGCTAACCAGCTGAATAAGACCATGACCTAGTTTGACCTAGTTGGCTAAATTTGATTGAGAAGTACTCTGTTAGGGTAGCCCACTCTCAGCTACACTACACACTGTTGACCAATGTGATTACTCTGCTTCTTTCACAACATTCCTGCTCAGGGTTCCTTTCAACAAGAAGTCTTTTTGTGGTAACCCGACCCAGTGAGCAGGTGGCGTATGACGTATGTCCTTCATTTGCTCACTTGTCATCAAAAGGGCTCATCAAAGCACACTAGGTCAGGTTGACTATTTTTTCTCATCAGTAACACAATTTAGTAAATTATTTACACAGTTTAAAAAAAAAACAGTTGCTGGATTGAGTCCTGGCCCGGACCCTTTCTGGGTAGAGTTTACATGTTCTCTCCGTGCATTTGTGGGTTTTCTCAGGGTACCATAGTTTCTTCCCACAGACCAAAATAAACACGACTGTAGGCTAATTGCTAAGTCTAAATTGTCCCTAGGTGCGAGTGAGAGAGTGAGTGGTTGTTTGTCTCATTTGTCTCTATGTAGCCCTGGGATGGACTTGCGACCTGTCCAGGTTGTACCCCTCTCGCACTGTGACTGCTGGATGTGGGCACCAGTGACCTCTGTAACCCTGAAAGAAGGAAATTAGTTAAAGAGGATGGATGGATGGATGGATGGATGGATATCTTAAATGTAGCAACCTTCTTGCTAAGAGGCAACAGCTCAACCATATGAGCCACTGTGCTGCCCTTGTACAAACTACCAAATTTATTTTAACACCTTTTAAAGTTAATAAAATTGAAAAAAAAATACAGCTTATTGTTTGCTAATATTTATTCGACTTTGCTAGTAAATAATATCTAGTGCCATGCAGGAGGAAGAGATCTGTGCAGAATTTTGTTTTGGTTAAAAAAAAAATCATACCGTGGATTTTATACAATTGATTTTATTTGAGAAATGTGTTTTATAAAGAGAGAGCATTTTGTTTTTATGAGGACAGCTTGTGGATAACTTCTGCAACAATACAAGTGACACAATATCTGTCTGAATAATTTGTTTTTTTTTTGCATATGTACAACTCCATTTGTTGATGAAGTCAGGCCTCCAACACAATGTGAACTTGAAGACTGTAACCAAAATATTGCTGGTGGCCTTGCAGTTGCCTGAATCTGCAATGTACCAGGAGCTATTGGATGTAATTTTGCCATAACTATGATTTTGTCTTCAGTTGTTGTTATTACAGAAAGTATACAACTTGGGCAAACCCATATTGCTGGAGTGCTTATTATTACCCCAGCTAGAAAAACAGGGGAACCAATAATGATTATCCATCATCATCTTAAATTTTTATTATCAATCATTTCTGTTCTCTCTAGAGATTGGAGGTAAAATCTATTTTTAGATGCATCGCATCACATGCTGTATGCCCCAGTAGAGTTACCATAGATTCCTGTTGTAGAAACAGGGTGCAGAAATGCTGTTGTCACATCTTTTTGACATTTCTTTTTATATTTTTTTAATTTAATATAACATCAAAGTCATTACTATTGACTTTGAAATATTTAGTAAGCATAAATGTGTATAAATTTCCATTGATGCATTCAGTTCTAGTTACTTTTTTGCAGCATTTTCAATGTTAAATTGACGTCTATGCAAGTTGTTCAACAACCTAATTAATAAGGCTTTTAACATGTAATTGTGCAGTTCTTGTTAGGCCATTCTTTGTGTAATAAGCCTGTAAGTATTTGCTATAATTTTAGGATATTAAAAATGCATCAATGATTGTTTTATAGTCGCATCACAGCTCTCTGAATCATGATCAGATCATAAGCTCTAGAGGATTCCTACCCTACTTTTTCTTTTATCTTTGCATTTTCTTCTGTCTTTACACACTTCAGTTATGTTTGTTAAATATTATTCTCTTTCCTTCTCACTTTACTCACTCAAATCAAATGACGTAATCATCACCTTGGCAACCCTGTGGGCTGCATTGTGTGTGTGTGTTGAGGGAAGCTGTGGAGTGTGTTGATGACAGAACTAAGTAAACATAAGATGAATAGGAGGAGGATCCGGTTTATTCATAAGTATCCCACTACTGTTTCTGATTTTCAGTGTTTACAGCGCCTCCTGATCATTAAGCTAAAACAGTCGGCTCCTTTCATCAAATTTGTAGACATTTCAAATGAATAATTGCTAGTTTGTTCAAACCCATTCACTTCTTTGGTGGTCGTATAAACAAAGTGCTATTTTGAAAAGACTTTAGTCAGAACTATTTTACAGTGGCACTGTGGTAGGTTTTTGCAAGCAAAGTGAGTTTGGGGCATGTGGGTGTTCTGGTCAGTGATGTAGTGCTGCTTCTGGTGACGTCGTTCCTGCTGCATTGCCTGGGTCTTTCCTTCACTGGAAATCCCTGCCACATTTGTTCGCACATCTTTTATAGCGCAGCATAACTGTACTGACAGAACTTTACAAAGCCAGTCACTCATAATTTATTTTTACTTTGCTGTTGGCTAATGGCTATTAACATTAATGTCTAAATTTGTGCTTGCTTATGGATTATCTTACTAGTGCCATTTCTTTATCTTTGCTAGATGAATATTTTTTTTAGAACTTTCACAAGGATACCATATGACCTGAAAACAGAGTAGAAGAGTAAATGAACATTTTTGCTAGTGAAAGGGTGCTTGTAAAACTTTTTTTCCCTTTTTTAAGTTAAGGTAGATGAGCAGGATCCGAATGTAGGGTCAACTCATAGGTATTGTTAAAAATGTGACGTTGAAAGGTAATCACACTTTTTATAAATAAGAATTATTAACAACTATGTGGTTGTGATCCTGTTGTTTTGGAAAAGTCGGAACAAGAATTTAATGAGTTGTCAGATACCTGGCTAGATGACTACGGTCTATTTTTTGTTATAAATTTAAATTTTATCTTGTTGACTATTTTATTGATTCTTTGTAAAAGAACAGTGACAAGACTTTTTATACCCAAAACAGGAAATCTGAAAATATTCTGCAGGCAACTTTGCCTTAAAGTACAAAAAGGCAATTATAGAAATTATGCATCTATGTAGCTTCCACATTAGCACTTAACTTAAATCCGTAATTTTGAGTGCAATTAGCTTAACTTGGTGCCATACACACATTTATTGCTGGCCACTTGCTCAGATGTTCAGAACACCTCCCTTGGTAGACGCCCATGGGGAATCCTTACCAGATGCCCAAACCACTTCATCTGGTTCATTTCGATGTGGAGGAGCAGGGGTTCTATTCTGACTCTAATGGGTGATGGAACTATTCCCCCTATTTCTGAGGGAATGCCCAGCCAGCCTGAGGATAAAACTTTTACCGACTATGGTTGGGCAATACTGACATAAAAATTGTTTGATTAATTGTGGCATTTAGCCCATAACAATTAATATGACAATTAATAGATAGCAGTTGCACTTACATAGCCAATGTTGTAGCCTGTCTGCATATCTGGCTTTCCTTGTACTCTGGTTTATGCTTAAGGTGATTAAAGAATATTGTAGGGTTAGTGTTAGCTGCTCCACGCGGCCTTTCATCATTGGACTCAGGTGTGTCTAATAGTTATAGTGTGGTGCACACAAAAATACGTCATTACATGGCACTAGTTGCAGTAATTGCAAATTGCCTAATATTAATTGTTGAAGGTTTTGCTGACGATTAACTGCACACAATACAATTTTGCCCAACCCTACTGCCGACTGCCTCTCCTTGTGATTTTGTTCTTTCAGACACTATCCAGAGTTTATGACCATAGATGAGGATAGGAATAAGACCGACTGGTAAACTGAGAGCTTTGCCTTGCAGTTTAGTTCTGTCTTCACCACGACTGGCACAGATTATGCAATGCTGTAGCAGCCACACTAATCCATCTGTTGATCTCATGCCCCATTCCTCTTTAACCCGTGAACAAAACCCAAGATACTTAAACTCCTTCACTTGACGAAGCACCTCACTCTCAACCTGGAAAAAATAGTTCACCCTTTTCCAACTGAGGACCATGGTCTCAGATTTATAGGTGCAGATCCTAAATCCAGCTGTGTTAAACTCGGCTGTGAACAGCTCCAGTAAGTGCTGGAGATCACTGCTCCGTAATGCCTGATATTGTAACAGTGTGTCAATTAAGACCGCTCAGCAATATTTAGAGCCTTGAGGTACTCGGAGCAGATTTATCACCCTCTGGATCCCTACTGTCACAGAGCTTTTACCTACCTTGGCAACTTTGGCCCCGGTTATAGATGGACCAACCCCAAAGCCCCCTGACTCAGCTTCCTCCATTACTGCTGAGATTGAGAAGGTCCACATAGTATTCGTTCCACTACCTACAACATCATTGGTTGAGGTCAACACCACCCCACTTTCACTATACACAGTGTTTATAAAGTGCTTCATTTTAACAGCACATTACTGGATGTTTCTTGTAAAAAATCCAAAGATTTTGAATCTCTTTTCTAAAAAGAACATACCAATTTTTCAAAAGCAATACACACATTGTAAAAACATGTTTATACAAACATTAATAATGTAAAAATCCAAACAGCAGAAAATTTGGGTGGCCATTTTTAAAAGCCATGTCCCAGTAAGCTCTGAGCTCTCAGCTGCTCTGTCCTCCTCCCTGCCAGAATTAGCAGCAGCAGCAGCAGCAGTGATGAGTCACGCAGTGTGTGAAACATGACGTCATTCGTGTCTTCCTCCTCTGCTTATGGTGTGCAGGGCTCCAGACTGTAGGCAACACCATGCTCCTGCAGTAAGCCGAAGGCAGAGAAGAGAGGCCCTAGACGACCTCTAAGGTGGTGCTTGGCCTGCTGGTGTCCCCCTTCCTCCCTCTCTGGCTGGCAAACTGCTGCCTCTTCAGTTCACCTGACCTCTGTAAATATATTTTTTACTTAATGTTTCTATTTGTTTTATGCATGCTTTTGTTAATATTATTTTAAAAATGTATATTTTGCCCATATCGCAAAAATATACATTGAAAGTATTTTGCTGTTTTCTTTTCTTTTTCTTTTTACAAAACCGATTGTATTTTCAACTTTGCATTAACACTGGTGCATGATTTTATATTTTATGACCATAAAAATGGCTATTTAAAAACTGTAAGATGCTACTCTGTTTTACTTGTTTTTTTATGTTGCATGTATGATCTACACTTTTAAGATGACAAAACTTTGAACGACTAACGCACACACATATATATATGCTTACACATATGTGTGTAACATTTTTGATTATTTAGGCATTAAGTAATCACATTTTAATACATTAGTACATTTTTCATTTGATTTGTTTCTCTCATGCAGCTCTATCCACACAGCTGAGGCGTGCTATGGACTGTTCTTCACCCCCTGCTGCAGCCCACCCCAGTACACTACCTTAGTGGGTCTCTTTCAACTTTTGCGTGTGGTTCCTGTCCACACTCCTGTACATAATCCAGTATAGACCTGGTACCACCTACAGGTAATGTTGAATTAAAACTGTTTGTTTCTCTTCCTTTTTGTCAGGGGTCCTTTGTTGATTAAAATTTTATATTATGTCAGAACCCAGAATTTTCTTCTGATGCCATGCCTCTCTCTCTTTTTTTTTTTTCACAGCCACTCCTGGGTCCTCCACCCAACCCCCTCCCCACTCCCACCCTCTCCCCTCCCCTAAGAAGATGTCAGTGAGCCTGACAACAGACATCCAGCAGGAGGGAGAGAATGGGCCACATATCGAGCCCTGCAGCCGAGGCAAAACCTCCCCTCAACCACAGGGTACTAAGGATGGAACAGAGTGTTTGGAGCCAGAAGATAGCTCTCCACAGGATTCACAGGTGGGCAAAAACACAATATAAATACTTGCAGAGATTTTAGACTTTAACTCCTTTACATGTCCTGTAATAAAATCTGTACTCGGAAAGTACTTTTTACTCTGCAGAATTATTATACTTGGCAGAATTATGGCAGGGATTCATTTTTTTCTCCAATAAGGTTTTAGTAGCAGTATCATTACTAATATAATAACCAGTAAAATAAATGTTTTGGGTTGATTGGGAGGAACTTGCACATTAGAAATTGCATTTATTCAGCAGGGCATTTAGCATTTCCACTTGGTCATGCTAAGTATATTCGTCTGTATGTTGAATAAGACATTGCCTAAAGTCAGTCGTGTTTTCCACTTTGAAGCTACATCTTATTTGCTCTTTGTGTGAGAAGTTGTCAGTATGCAATTAAGCATCGTTTGGAGATCAAAGGCAAGAAAAGAAAAGCAGTGAGATTTAAAAATCACCACTATAAATCAGTGTTTGAGTGGCCCCTTGTTTAAAATAATGCATTTAATATACATGCTTGTTTGCTGCATATATTTTGTCATTGTACTTGACACACAGCTAATAACATGGAAAATATTTTTTTTTTATGTAATTTTAAGGTTTCAGATAAACTAGCTTTTGTAAAATTGTGGATGTCAGTAACAGATAATTCCATGTAGAGCTTCTTCTCTGCTCTTTTTTTCAATGATATAAAAGGTTTAAAAATAAAATGGATTTTATTTTTTATTTTTTATTCCAAACATTCTGAATAAAATGAAATTTCAACTGGCATACTATTGATGAATTTTCTCTTTCCAAATGGGTGCATCTGAAGTTCATGTGCATACACCAGTATTAAATTCTTTTTGAAAATTGTATTTGCAACTCATCAGTAAAATCCTTATGTTTATTTATATTTTTAGAAACGACCTCCTAACCACAGTCATGGCAGGAAAAGGGCCAAGGTAAGTAATTTGTAGTCAGTTATATTTCTTAGGCTACGTTCACGTTGCATATTTTAAATACAACCTCCATCAGACTCCAGTATGAACTCTCCACGGCCCTGATGCAACCCGCATGCAAAGAGGATGACATAACGTCACACTCTAAATGCTGTGTTTACAGAAGTAGCTATACATGGGTGTGCTAAAATTAAAGTATGATCAAGTAACTTTTGTATTGAGACGGTCCACGGCAGACATTGGCTGTTACTATCATGTGTTTCTGCGTATTCTCAGTCATCCAGGACATGGAAAATTGAAAAAACCAAAACAAGGCAATTTGACTTCTGTTCTATAGCTGAAGATGTGGAGTTACAAGATTAAAACTGAATGGCTGGAGGTATCATTATTAGATAAATCCACTCACTAGCGTTCAAACTGCAGTCGCTTTGAAAAACATCAGGTATGCTTTTGATTCAGTACCACATATTGAAAAGGCCTGGGTCGGATTTGAAATAATCAGATTCTTCGCATTCAGACTGTGCAAGACACATCAGATTTTTTTCATGAATGAAAAAATCTGATATGGGTCACATGTGGCTAAATAACTGATTTGGATTGCATTTGCCTGCAGTGTGAATGTAGCCTTAGTGAGATGAGTTCCTTTTTTGCAAATGCACATGTTACTTAATAATTTGTCTTTTAATAACCTTGTTTTAGATGTGTTGTGTAGTATAGCAACCCATTTAAAAATGTATAATCTTTTGCTTAAGTGACTGCCTTTCTTCATTTCATAGGCCAATTATTTTAGATTTCACAAAACAGCTTAGAGTAAATGTGCTAGTGACCTTATTAGGGCTTTAGGAAAACACCAATATGTTAGATTAAAATGTTTTATGAATAATCTAATATGTTGAATTGAGTTTTTATGTAAGGTACTGCACTGCACCATTTTAAGTGGCACTTACATAATATTTACTAAACTCTGTTAGCAAACCATCATCATTCATATCAAATAAACCCTTAACCCATAAACACTTTCTAGTGGTACAAATCATGCTAATCATAATTGTCTGGGGGCCAAAAAAATCAAATAGTCATTGTAAACATTTATTTTCTTAGAGTTTGGTTGTCCTAGTTTCACTGTGCTCCTAGTTTTATTACATAATTTGCAGTGACTTCCTCTTATTAGCTTTCAGTTTGCAATATTGTTTTTCAGCTTATCTATTTTAAGGAAAGTCAAATAGAAATTATTTTAGAATTGAAGTATGTTTTAAAATCTTATGAGAACTTATAACATAAAGCAAAGTCTCATTTATGCTAAGGAAACCAGTGTGACAAAGGAACTTTGCGACAAAAATGAGTTTGGTTTTACAAATGTTACTATGTTAGAGATGCACAAAATCACTACTAAAGCTTTACCTATTAAGAGAAAAAAAAGTTTACTCTTTTCACAGTACAGTAGTTTAAGTAGCTAACACTGCTTTTGTAAGAAAAGTTTTAAAAACAGGATTATAGATTCTGTAATTTGCATATTTTGCAGTCTAATGCCAAAGTGAAGCTGGTACGTAGTCTTGCAGTATGTGAAGAGTCGTCTGGTCTGTTCTCCAACGATGGACCTCCAGAATCGGTACTTATTCTTTTCTAACCAAATTATGCATTTGTTTGGATGCTGTTTTATTTTCTATGAGCTAAATAAATAATCAGTTTAAAAAGATTTGCATCCATTTTTGTAAAGATTTATATTATGGAATGCAATTTTTTGTAGGATATCATTCAGCTTCACATCAGCTGTCCATCAGACAAAGAAGAGGAAAAGTCCTCAAAGGACGAATATGAAAATGAAGAAAAAGAGAAGAAGGACAAGACTCCTCGAAAGATGTTGTCACGTGGTAAGTTGAAATTTTGTAGTAATAGTTGGTATTAAGGAAGTCTTCAAACTTTCTTACTCCTTTGAGACTGGATGACACATTGGTGTGTTTTAGTCTTTAGGCCGTTATGCAACATAAACACTCCCCCTTAAACATCCCTCTGAACTCAAGAGGAAGGGCAGCAAGCAAATTGATGTCCCAGCTCAAATCTTCCAATTTGTTTTACTCAACTCAATAGCTTGTTTGTTTTATGTGTGTGTGTGTGTGTGAGCTATGGCATTGACTGGTGTCTAATCATCCTTACCATCAAGGTCGCAACTCACAAAAACACCCTGATAACAGCAAAACAAGAAGAAAAAAGTAAAATTAATATTTGAAAGGGTATCACTACAGATAAATGCTTTACAGTCCTCATGGGTCATTTAAGAAATTATTTAGATCAATGATTATTTTTATCTTTGTGATATTCTGTTAGTAAGACTGTAAGACCTTGATGGTGGAAAATAAAATCTAAATATTTTAGTTCATTGCTGATGTCCCTCAATCTCCTCTTACAACACACTGGTGTTTCATCAAAATATCAACTGATGTCATATTATTAGTGTTGTATCACTGGATAGTATGCCTTTTAAGGCTCTTTATGCTAAATACCATTATCACTTATCAAGCAGTATCCTGCATTGGTAAAATAAGTCAAAACATTTTCTTTTCTGTGCTGTTATTTGTTTTGTAATGCTCAAGTTACAAAGAGTTCAGAATGGCTATAAAAAAACAAGATTCCTTCCTCTTCATTTTTTTAATTGCTTACCTTATTGTCTTTTTGCAAGGTCCCACAGTTGTCATTATACTGAATGAAATTACTCATCCAACTATGTAATGTAGTGGAAAATGTTTCTCTAAAGAATATTCTTGTGTGGTGTGTGCGCACACGTAGTACTAGACCAGCTAGCTTACTCTTACTTTTTTGTTTTTCCCTTCTGAATAATTCAGTATATCATTACTAAGGTGTTGGGTGTTGTAGGAACCTCAACAAGAGTCTGTAGGAATGTCCTACAGGCCTGGATTAGACATCAACACTCAATCCGCTGGAGGGAGCTGACGGATTGTAGACAGGCACGGGAACTGATTAACAGCCCAAATCTAAGGTTTGGGAAAGCTCTCAATATCCTGACAAGGAAAACTTTAAGTATACTGGTTGGAGTTCTAACTGGGCACAATCTGCTCAACCGCCACAAAATGGTGATGGGTCTGTGTGATGTCTGTGGCATTGAATTAGAGACCTCTTTGCAGTATTTTGCACTACTTTGACTTTGACTCTGAGTAGTCAAAGGAAAATAATTCTTGGGGACCCCTTTATGGATCCAGAGAAGCTCATAACACTGAGTGTTTCTAACCCTGTGTCCTTCATCCGAGGGACGAGAAGGTTTGAATCAAGACCAGTGTCTTTTTGGGGAGAGCAATAGGCCCACTAAAAGGATTTAAGTCTTGTTTTTGCCCTTTCACTTTGACTTACAGAATTTTTTTTTTTAAATAAATGTATTTCTTTTTAGACTCCAGTCAGGAATACACTGACTCCACAGGCATCGATGTTCACGAGTTTTTGGTCAACACACTGAAAAACAATCCCAGGTATGATCATCAGCTGTATTTAGAACAATACTAGTAAACTTTAAACAAATATCATCTTAAACTTTTCTTTGATGGAACCTTTTGTCATGACTTGCAGATTGTGAGTTTAGTTCACTGAAATTCTTTTAACAGTAGTGTCATCTTTTTATCTTTTTTTTTTAAACCCGCTAGGGATCGAATGATGCTGCTTAAACTAGAACAAGATATCCTGGAGTTCATTAACGACAACAAGTGAGTCTTGTTGTTATAACACTTGTGCACCTAAATTTACCCCCACTTTTATTTATTGTGTATTGCTGGTATTATTTGGTATTAGAAGTCA
This sequence comes from Anablepsoides rubrolineatus, assembly GCA_031762495.1. Lineage (NCBI taxonomy): Eukaryota > Metazoa > Chordata > Actinopteri > Cyprinodontiformes > Rivulidae > Anablepsoides > Anablepsoides rubrolineatus. The sequence continues at coordinate 14,149,548 of JARVGW010000682.1, forward strand.
TTTTCCAAAATAAATACCCAGTAAACAAACTTTTGTAACACAGTGTCTAAATAACCTACTATTGTCAACTGCAGTAACCAGTATAAGAAGTTTCCTCAGATGACTTCTTATCATCGAATGCTGCTGCACCGTGTGGCTGCCTACTTTGGCATGGATCACAATGTAGATCAGACAGGAAAGGCTGTCATCATCAACAAGACAGGCAACACACGCATGTGAGCACTGTTTTTGACTTGTAGTTCTCCAGTTGTTCAGAACATGAACTCATTTAACAACTTCTAAATATGATTACACTGTTTGTAACTCATCTTTTTAGTTCTGTTTCAACATGCATAATATATTTTGCCTTTTATTTCTCATTGTATCATAGTGAAATGATGGCTTAGATTTTAGTTTAGATTTTTTGTGATAAAAGTTGGTTTTTAATGGTTTCAAACTTGTATTTATTTTTAGTTTTTAAGGATTTTCACATCAGTTTAAAGATAGTTGAAAATGATGAGGCATGTCAAATAAAAACAAACAAACACTGGAAAGAGTTCATATTCTAATGTTATGTTGTTACACTGTCTATAAAGTAATATTTAAATTTTAAAATGTAGCTTTTTTCATTTCTAAATACTGTGACTTTGTAAGCCTTTATGAAAACATTTTACTTTTTTTTTTTTATACAGCCCTGAACAAAGGTTCTCTGAACACATAAAGGATGAACGAAATATGGACTTTCAAAAGAAATTCATTCTTAAAAGAGATGATGCTAGTATGGACAAAGATGATAATCAGGTAAGTTGATTGATTTGTAAACATAACAAGCATTTTTCTTTTACATTTTTATACATCAAAAACAATAAGATGAAATATTGCAACATTTTATTGGTAGATCTGACTTCTTGATTATTATCTTCCCAAATGTTAGATTCGTGTGCCACTGCTGGACGGGAGGCGTAGCAAGTCGATTGAAGAGAGAGAAGAAGAGTATCAGCGGGTACGAGACCGGATTTTTGCCCGAGAAGTAAGTATTTACCCTGAACAGAGCAGCAACAAGCACTTGTTTTAAGCAGATTAGGTTTTGTTATGAACTCATGAATTTGTTCACATAAAAATATAAATATGTTACTGTTGTATCTATCTATCTATCTATCTATCTATCTATCTATCTATCTATCTATCTATCTATCTATCTATCTATCTATCTA
>JARVGW010000682.1:14151919-14170180 GCA_031762495.1 Anablepsoides rubrolineatus
TATCTATCTATCTATCTATCTATCTATCTATCTATCTATCTATCTATCTATCTATCTATCTATCTATCTGTGTATGTGTCAGAAATCTAAATCAGAAATCTGAATTAAGTTTGCTGATTGTAATTGTTGGCCCTCTATTTTTAGTTTTTAACTAAATGTATTAAATGTACAGACCATACAGAAGTATGTTAAATATGAAATGGAACTTTTACTCTTAATTTAACAACACATTTCATAATGTGCAGGTGTCTTTCTTTTTACAGTCGTCACAAAATGGATACATCACTGACAACAGGTAAGATGATGAATTCCACTGGATACTTTCCATTTTCTCAATAATTGATAGTCTTTTAATTTTTAATTTGAAAGATGGAGAGCTATAGACCATAAAACACTTCTAATTTTACACACAATTGATCAATTCTGCATTTGTTGTCTTGATTTTTTGCATTAAATTTAAAATCGACACATTTTATTATTAAAATGAACTCTGGGAAAAGTCCTTAAAATTAAAAAGGGTAAAATTGCACTGGTGTGGGAGTGAGTTAGCTCACACAGCACTTACAGTCATTGTCCAGCCCTACAGAACCTAACCTTTCAGCTTGAAAGATAAGGGCCTAATATGCTGAGAGGGAGACAAAGAGGAAGCGTGGGCTATTCATGAGTCAAATTTCTGCCTTGTGTGCTTTTTTTTTCTCTCATTTCTTTCTTCTCAGGAGTAAAAGTTTTTGGTTTTTTTTACAGTGACTACCTCAACCTCCCACCCTTCTTTATCTCAGTTTTCTTTAAGCCTTCTCCTGTTCTTCAATAAACTTGTAACGTGAGCGTTTTCTCCTAATGTTAACCCCAACAGACTTTCCACTGAGGGCTACTGCTCTAGCTCTCAAAAGAGGAGGCAGATATTTAGGTATTGGGGTGCTGCTGACTGATTAGTGTGTTGCTATGCCCATTTTTGAAAGTGGTTTGGTGATGACAGTGGTGATTGTGATGATTATCTTTGCTTGGTGTAATCGGCTGATAAATGGCTATCCTAGCATTGCACCTTGGGGCCTCCAATGGCTCATGCATGGCTGCTTTGTGGTTTCACTGGGAATTGATTAACCTATTTACCCCTTCACCTATCCACCATTAGTCACATTTTTATCCAAGATAACATCACTTTCACACGTAAACAGTTCTGTAATTGAATTTTCATGGAGTTTTCTTTTTAATCAATACATAATAGTGCATAGAGTGTTGCAACTCGCTCTAAAATTAAAATAGATTTGAACTGAAAACAAACTTAAATTTTTGTATGTTAATGTCTTGAAATTTTTTAATGCACAAATTGGCAGCATTTTGACATCTTTTGTTTTCAGCTTTGATGAATGTTTTCTTGACAGCAAATATTTTCTGTTCTAAAATCTTGTGAAATATTGAAACAGTCAAAACAGTTTCCAAGACTTTTGTAATTTCTGTAATTTTCAGACTAATTAGTAATGATTATTGAACCAAAGATCATAATTCATGACATTTGTTTTCCATATTTTCTCTTATTTACTGTAGTTATGACAGCAGTTTGAGGACGTTTAATCCAAACATGACCTGTATGAACACGCTTCGGTCTTTTTTACTTTGTTAGGGTTTTAAATATTTCATTTTTTGTCTTTAACCTCCATTTACACTTTTATTTAATACATACTCAAGACTTTCACATGTACCCATTTTTTCCACAGTAGCACCAGTGTTGCATTGTCTTACTCCTTCCCTATCAGTGAGTTTACAGTTTGTAGCAGCAGTCACACTGTGAGTTAAACTGTCACCATTTTGTCTTGGATTTTAAAACATTAAGACGATTATCAGACATTCCTTATTTTGTATCTGAAACACTACAAAAACAACTCCCATATAACTTAACATGCTGTCTGTCTGTCTGAACCAAAGGTTTACAACAAGCTGCAGCGTGAACTCTTTTTATCTCGTGTCAGTATTTCAATAGCTGATTCCTTAAGTGCAACACATAAGATCAGACTTGTTTCTAGCACCTCTCAATACATTATTTCACTGATTGTGATTTGTCCTGTCACTGATGAGTGTCGGCAAGTTCTCACCAACACTGAGTGGAAAAGCTTCAAAATGTTGGCAGTGTCTCAGATACTTCAACCCAGTTGTCTGGCAGTAATTACTGCTGCTTTTCTAGTCTCCTACATTCAAGACAATAACATCAAGTTTTGTGTATTTCAGACTTTGCCGCATGCTTTTGCCAGAAGGCATTTGTAAATGATTGCTTTGGCTCATTCAGCAAGTTAATTCTGACACACAAGCACACACAAACATAATCAGTGCTCACAATTTACGATTTCTACTAATTGGTCTAATCATTTACTAGATCAATGCAGATAAAAACTTTGTTGTTGTGTATGCCACTCAGCACATTATAATAAAAAAATGTTGCTTATGTAAGAGAGAAAAACAGTTTATGTACTCAGACAACATAATTATTAAATGCATAGCCTCTGATGCATATACAATATATGTTAAAAGGCAACAATGTTTTTTGTTTTGGTGAGAACAGGTTGCATTTTTTTCTGTGACACATTACAGCATTAAAGTGGTTATAGCTTTCTTTTTAAGTGAAATTGGTGGTGTGAGAAGAGGGTGAAATCGAAGATGTTGGGTGATCAAGATCAGAATCCCATTCCTCCTCATCTTTTCTTTTTCTTTTGCAAAGCCTGGTGTCATCTTTGTCTGCAGAGCAAAGCAAACAAGTATATGCCAGCATGTTCCGAGAATGTCGTAGCACCCACCCTTCCTTAAAATAGGTTGTGCAGAGTGAAGCCTCAAAATAGGTCCTCCATTAATTACAGTATCTGAAATATTTATGACCCACAGTTGCCATAAAACACTACTCTCTTTTTACTATAAGAGAGTGTTTTACGATTCTAATTAAAATCTGGCTATTTGGTGTATTTCTAAAACAGTCTTGGATATTTTAGATTCGTTTCTCTTGTTTTCTTCACATGGATGATCTCTACTCATACTTATCTTCCACCTCTGAGATCACAAAAAACAGTTGTTCACAGCTAGTATCTCTTTTTGCCAGTATTGTTTCCCCTTTCTGCTCTCATCAGAGTTGTAATTTAGGTTTGCAAAACCCTGTGCCACCTTTTACTTTTGTCTTAATTCCTTTGATACCATTTTACATTGATTTTTGTAAGCTGTGAGCATATATTACATTTTTAAATGCAAGAGTATTGCTAAATTTAGTATGCGACAGACTGCAACTACTCACTTGTGAGGGGCCAGAATTTTTAGTGTTGGTTGCTCTTGCAGTATGATAATAGATTTTGTGAACAGCTATCCTTACCCAGGATGACAGTATAACAACACAAAATAAGTGTGTACACAACAAAATTTAGGTGGGTGTTTTGTAGGTGATTTATGATGCTGGGATGTAAAAGAACTTGTGTGACAGTCTTTATGGAGATTTGGTGTTCATAACTGTGTCACATTTGTCATCCTTTTTAATTTTGGTTGCATGGGTTTTACTTGGATTTTAATGTTTAACACGAGCTTTGCAAGTACTCATTCTGTAGATTTTTTTTTGGTGAATTGTGTGTTATGTGTCATGAATTTATGTCTCATCTCGTCACTGAAATATTCCTTCAGCCTTGGTGTTGTTTAAGGCACCTTTTCCCTGCATGTGTGTTTTTCCTTTGAGTGTGTTTGTTTATCTGAATGTGTGTGTGTATATTAGAAAAAATTGGAAATAATCTTTTGGGTATGTTGCCTGCAATTGTATTGTGGTTATCCTGAACTACCCAATATGCATCTTTATTAAATGTTCTTTAAATCCTGTCGGTGTGTTGTTGAGCAATTGAAGACTTTATTCTGCTCTTGTTTTTTTTCTGCATATTCCTTTTTTTTGTTCCTCCACCAACACACCTTTTGTTCTTCAGTGGACACCTCCTCCTTTCCATACATTGCTCATCTCCCCATATATATTTTTACTTATTTCTTCTGGCTGCCTGATTTTGTCCTCTGCAATTTGCACATACCTCACTTATTAACTGTTACTGAAATCTATTTGTATTTTCTACATGTCATATAATCTCTTCCATGTTTTGCCATTTCTTAGAGGGAATCGCGAAAGCTCCAGCCGGGCGTCTAGCAGTCGTCAAAGCAGCACAGATAGTGACATGAAATGCCTGGAGCCACGGCCCTGGAGCAGCACCGACTCGGACAGTTCCAACCGCACCCTCCGGCCACCTGTGACTAAAGCCAGCAGTTTCTCTGGTATTTCCATCCTCACCAGAGGGGATAGCCTTGGCAGCAACAAAGGATCACAGGGAAGCTGCAAAGGCTCTCGCTCTGGTAAGGGCAGATGGGATGAAAAAGACAAATGTAAATGTCCTTCAGTCTAACCACAAGTAGCTTTTACCAATCATTAAACATAATATATCATACATAAACACTTAAACTGAATTTACTGGCAATGTCTTGTTTTTCATCTGTTTGATTTTACCATTAGGCCATTTACAGATGTGACTCACTGGCATTTATTGAAAAATATTTCAAAATATGCTGTTCTGTATGATCCCAAATTCAAACTACCTTTTATAATTGTTTGAAGAAAAATAGTCTTGTTTTTTATTTCATTGAGCCAAAAACCACAATGAAATCTACTGGTCAATTAAAGCGTTACTCAGTTAAAAAAAAGGGATTAAGTTCTAAAAGTCCAACTCCTTCACAAGTGCTCTTACAAGAGAAATGGTACTTAAATAATACTTAAGATTTTAGAATTTGCCAATAAAATTGCACATTTTTTGTAATCTCAGTTGTAGGGGTCACCCCAAGGGGGAAAAACGTTTATATTGCCTTTATACCTTTATATTTCCCCCTTGGGGTGACCCCTACACAGTAAATTGCTATGTGGCAAATCAATTAGACCTTGCAGTTTCTGCATGTGAGATGTCAAGAGAAGCTCATGACTCATTTTTACACAGACATTTATAATTTCGTAGCAACAAAACACATTACACAAGTAGTCTGAAACTCTTGTAGTTTTAACACTTTAAAGAAGACTGGGACCTATGCATAATAAACTAAAATGAAGGGACTAATTAGTATAGCAAGACTCACAACAAACCAAAACACAAACGGTGCTAGACTGTCAGTTATTTTAACAAAAGTATCTTAAATATAATTCAAACATAATTTTCAATGCAGTACCCTGAAATAAAAACATTATTCTTCCACATAAAACAACATTCTTCTGTGTATAAGCTGAATGTTTTCAGTTTCCTGCATATTAAAAAAACCCAGAGTTTTTGTTTGCTTTTAACTGCATTTAGGTGTTATTTTACAATTTAGAAAAAAAGTGAAAATCAAGGAAAGCATAGAATTGCAATAAATCAGTGAATTGGAAACAAATAATTTTCTGTTAGAGGGAAGTTTGTCATGACTTGTGAAATTTCTAACAGTGCAAAAATGATGCCATATCAGGTTTATTCATATGATGTGCTCACCTAAAAATATTTTATTCTGTTTATTAGTCAGCTAATGCGGTTGAGTGTTAAACACAAGTTAAATACTTAATACTGATCTCAGTGGGCGTTAAAAATATTAACTTTTTTAGTCTTTGCCTTGGTAAATCTAAAACTTGCAACTTTTTCTGATTCTGTCTTGTTTTTCTCTGCATTGCTAGGCTTGCCCCTAGTCTGTCCTGATGTGTGTCCCCCACCTACACCCTCCCAATCCAGCCGTAGCCTGATTCCCTGCCCATCTCAGCCACAACAGCCACCAGCCCAAGCTCCGCCACAGACTGCCCTGCTACCCACCCCACAGCAACACCCCATGGGCAACCACATGATTGCTCAGGTAAGAACCTACCAGCCATATTAAAACCATTAGAATAGTATGACGTTACAGACAAATTATTCAGATTATTATTTTTGAGTTGAATATTTTTTCTAACTAGGTGGTTCTTTTGTGATATAAATCTAGTTGCAGACATTACTTTTCTCATGTTATTCTTAGTAATACATGTATTTTTTGTGCATAGGTTGTATTTGCATAAAACTGTTTTATTTCCAATTTCATCATTTTTTACTCATAAATAAGTTCTCCTCTTTGTTATATTTTTCATTTTTCCTGTCTTTCTTTAACTTTTTCCCCTGACTTTTCAACTTTTTCTGGTGCCCTTGTCACTGCCTTGCTTCACTTTCCTAATGCTCTGCTACTGTCTTTCCTTTTTCCTTTTCGGGTGTGTATAGCCGGTGGCATCTCTACAGCCTTCTCAACCTGTCTCCTACTCCAGCCCTTCCTGTCCCCAGGTTCTCCTGCCAGTTTCTCCTCCTCAACAGTACACAATGGTACTAATGCCTGTTTTAGCTTACTCTCACATCATTACCTCAGTGACATCTTCAAGCGAAGTCTATTGAATTGCATGTGTTCTGTTTTTCTGTTCTCATTAACATTAGATTAGTATTTCACCACAGTTATGGGGAGCTTTTCCTTTGCAGCTCTATCCAGTCATACATAACTTGCTTTCAAACAAAATACTTTATATGTGAGACAGTTATTCAGGAACTCATGTTTTGTCGAGTGTAACACAAAGTGAATATTTGGCAAAAATATAACAGTTAAGGGGTGCAATTCACTATTTAAATTAATTAAAAAAACTCAAGTAGTTCTGTGTGCTACACTTGTATTAATATGGCCACTGATGCCTGGTTAATTGGTTTAGTAAAGGATTGCCAATTAGTGAAGATCACTAAACATAAGATGACAGGAGTATTTTCTGAAAAAAACCCCCCAAACAAACAGGTTTTCTTAAATAAACAAAATCTCAGCTGTTACACAAATTGTAATTTTACAACATGGCACTGTTGATGATTTTTTTTTTTTATTCTTTACACTGCATCACCAATTTTACAAAAGGCTCTGATAGAGTTGTAACAGCCACAAACTGATCCAGTATTAAAACTAGGGGTGTAAATCACCAGCTTTATCATGATACAATATGACATCGATATGTTTGGATGATGATTTGATACTTCTTGATATCATAAAGTTTGTCACGATACGATTTCGATTCAATTCACATGTCTGCGATCGATATAATGCAATATCATATGCCCATCTAACACAATGACTTTGTTAGATGGGCATATGAGATCGATTCACATCAAGAATATGATGACGATATAGATCAATATATCGCTACACCCCTAATTAAAACCATTCTAAACTTTCCCAGGGAGAAGAGCTGGCATCTCAGTTCACCCAGATGACGCTGAGTCGACAGGGCTCCAGCGAGAACCCTGAACCACCCCCCATGTATCAGGCTCCTCCCACAGTCCTGTCACAGCATCCCCCACCTCAGACCAGCTACATCATGGCTACTACTGGTCAGCCTTTGCAGCCTCCATCTGGCTACCAAACAGCTACTGGACACCCTCATCCTCCGCCTCCACCTCCTCCTCCATCCCAACCTGTCATACAGGCTCCACCACCTCCACAGGGCTACATACAGCCCCCTCCACCTCAACAGGTATGTTGCTCTTGACAAATTGTTAAATAAAATTACCAGATGGATACAAATCCTGCTTTTAAAAGTTTTTTCCCCTCCACTTTATGTTCTTAAGGAATCATTAGATTTAATGAATAACTCCAAACAAGGAATCACAGCCAATATTAAACATTATGTAAAGTAACCGATGGGTAAAAGTATTGAATCAATAAAGTTTTGGTAATGCAAATGAGACGTTGTTTATTTTTTCTTAAACTGTGGAGCAGATTTAGAGCAGATAGAAAAAAAATCACCTGACACATAGGAATAACACTTTATCCAGGAAAGAGCTTGGCAATAAGAATTAAAACAATATTTATTTATTTTTGTAAAAGTCTAGGCCTTTTTTCAAAACTAAATACTACTGGTGTAAAGAAGTTTTCTAAAAAGGTAAAATTTCAAACATAGAAACAGACTGCCTTGTCACTGACAGATAAGGGTCAGATAAATTTGTACATAGTTTTTAAATTAAAGAAATTATTTTTATCCATCTACAGTATCAAATTAATAAAAAATGCATTTTTTTTAAATTTACATTTAACCTACACAGTTTCAACTTGTGCTCTGTGCTCTCATGCATTACATCACCCAGTTCACCTTCCTATATTAATGTTAGACCTCATCAAACAACTACCCTGAAGTCGTTCAAACAAGCAGTTATTTAGGATCAACAGATCAGTATTTTAATTATCTTTGTTATTATTGATCTTTGCTTTGATCCTAACCTAATGTACTGCTTGTCATAGTCAAAGATTTGACAGCACATCTAAGTGTAAGCCACTTTATTTGAGCATCATGTTTTACCCTTTTCCCCTCTTATATTATGTGGTCTCAAACTGATTTTGTCATTTCTTTTCAGATCCAGGTATCGTATTATCCTCCTGGTCAGTATCCCAGTTCAGGCCAGCAGTACCGTGTGTCGCAGCCTATGTCCCACCAGGTGTCTTACCCGGCCCAGCGCACACAACCCATGCCTCAGCCTACACAGCAGTCAGGTCGGTACATTCTGTCCTGTGCTACACTTTCTTGTGAATGTATAAATGTAAACTTTTCTATCTAATATATTTATTTATATTTTGATAGTTAAAATGCAAAATATACAATGGATTGACCTCATTACTGTAACTATTTTGTTTTGCCTCTAGGATGATAAAAAGCTGACTCTGTTTTGAGTTTGTGAAATCTGTGTGAAAGGTTACATTTAAACAACCTTTTCCCTGCGTTATTTAACCAAGCCAAATAAGCTTGGACTATGTAGTGTTATCTACATTTCGTAGAAAACACTGGCACATAGCTGCTTCAGCATTTAGCTTTTTTTAAATTATGATTTGTGAAGGTGGGCTGTGTGTTTATACAGTAAGTGACAGACCGTGTTGACAGCCTAAATGGACTTTGGGTTATAATGGAAGGCAGCCAATGCACATAGCTAATGAACATGAAGGTCAGGAAAAACCTTGATGTTGTCTGGTTTGTACCAGTCAGTGAGAAATCATTAGCTTTTAAATTTCACGTTATTAAAGGAATGTCTTTTCCATCATTAAATTTAATGTAAAACTGAAAACATAAAGCAACAAATGTAGACCTAGTGTTCTAAAACATCGTCTTTTCCTCCGTATTTGTATTACTTTCTCATTAGTCTCTCCTATTTATTTGTCTTCAGGTCTTCAGACCATAATGCCCAGCCAGCAGCCAAGCTATCAGGGTATGATGGGGGTTCAGCAGCCTCCAAACCCTGGCCTTCTTAATTCCCAGAGGGCAGGCATGGGAGGACAGATGCAAAGCATAATGGTCCAATATCCACAGATGCCATCATATCAGGTATATATTGTTCCTTCTCAGCTGTACGGCAAAATACATTAAATGGAGAAATGCTTGTTTTCTAGTTATTTTTTCATAGATAAATTGACAGCATAAATGTCAGAACTTTAAGATGTGAGTTTCTATGTTTTACCCCATCAGTAGCAACATCATCATACTGTATTTACTCTGATAAGTTAGTTCTATTGATGTTGCTGTTTAGTCAATGAGTGGAGGCTGAATGAACGTGTGGCATGTTTGTTAATTAAGAACTTGATATGTGAAGCTGTGTATGAGTAGGCCTGTCACAGTAAGCAATAAATCAATTGATCGTATGATAAATTAAAATGAGGATGCTAACTTAAAATGAAAATGAGAATTTCTTCTTTAGTTTTGGTTTTCATGGGATGGGGGGCAATGGCATAAGGTATTTGTAGGTGCATGGTCTTGTAACCTGTGTAGCATGAGAGCCTGTTAACAGGCATTTAGCTAAAGGAGCATCTTCAGTTTTCTGATGCTTTCACACAGCTGGCGACGCCTCAGGATGCCCTCAGGGCACCGTGCCAAAGCTTGGGATTGCTGACAGTTGTTTTTCCTTTTTGCACTATGCAAATTTTAATGTAAACGAGGGGTTATACAATTATATTCATTTAAACTGGTCTCCAACAGTATTATTTATCACATTAATTTCTGAGACAATTTTTCATCCAGTAAAATTTGTTATTGTGACAGGCCTACTGTTAGTCTTTACATTCATTAGAAAGGCAATTTCTTTTTTATCTTTGGCAGCAGTAATAACACTTATTACATGTCTGTTCCTGATTTTCTTCTTTCCTAATTCAGGTACCCGTGGCAAATGAAAATCAGCAGGTGGTGCAGCAGCAGTACCAGCAGCAGGTCATGGTACCAGTCAGCCAGTCTGTCCAGGGGCCCATGCCTGTCTACTACAGTGTTATCACACCCACACAGCAAAATAGCACAAGGTATGAGTAGATCTTATTCACATAAGAGATTTGATGATTGAATATTTCTCATCCAGCCTTAAAGTACACATTGTACATTAAATGTAAACTTTTTAAAATACGTTTTTACTGTAATATTTCCCAGATTGAAATTATACTCAACCTTTTGAGAAATGCAATAAAAGATTTCAAATAATTAAAAGTGTTGCAGCTGGAAAATGATGAAACTGTTACTGCTATTTTTATTCGTTTTTCTTGCAGCCCGTCTGTAAGCTATCTGCAGCCACCCAGCTCAGAGCAGTTTCAGATTACACAGTCGCCATCTCCCTGCAACCCTCAGCCATTGCAACAGCAATATTCAGGTGAGGTCTGCTGTTAACATTTTAAATACTCTCATCATAACTTTTGTCATTTTGGTGGCATCCATTTATTTAAAATATATATATTGTTAAAAGTGTAAAAAAATTCAACATTGGAACTTTTTGTCATTCTGCTGCAATACTTATCGTTCAGACCAAGCATTTTGTTTTCGAGTACATGCCAAAAACAGAATGCCTGTTATAACCCTATAAAGATTAGAGCGGAGTTGCGTTTGTGTTTCTGTAAAAGTAGGTGAAAGGTATTCAGGTAAAAGTTTAGATGAAGGTACGTGGAGTTCATGCCATCAAGTTGTAAATCGATGGGCTTTAAAGAGGTAATGTTTGAAGAAACCAAGGAAAACAAACCTCACAAGTTTATTTTGATCCAGCTTAAACCTGAAGCAGATGTTGATCAAAACTCTTATGTTCCAATTATGTTAGTCACGTTGTCTTTGAAATCTGTTATCCATGTGGTGTTTACGCAGGAGAATGTTTATGTATAACAAAACAATTGTGAAAAAAACCTGTATTACAAATGTTCTAGTAAACGACTGTTTCAGTTTTCTACTTCTCAGCTGTTCATAATACAATAATGCTAGAAAAGTGGTCATGACAATATTTTTATTATCGGTTGTCATCCGGTTACTTCAAAAGCTCATTATGTTATTTATTATATATCCTGTCTGTCTGTGCTCCCCCAGGAGTCGCTCCTCCTGGACCTGGGGTGATGGTCATGCAGCTCAGTGTCCCCAATGGACCACAGCCTTCCCAGAATCCCCCTTTGGTCCAATGGAATCCATGCAAGTATTACAGCATAGAACAGAGACCCAGCAAACCAGGAGAGCTCTACAAACCTGATAACACTCCACAGGTACATATAAACACCTTAACATCTCCTTGATTAGGGGTTAAGTTATTGCAAAGCACCCTCTAGTGGTCATATGTGATATTACTTAATAGTTTAAATAGATTAGTATGTTCTTTAAAGTGAGTCAAGTTTATGTTGAACAAAATGTCCACCTAATTAGTTTAATTGTTCTCTCTTTATATTTTTTTTATCTGTGTCTAGGCCAGCACTCAGCTGACGAGTCCTCTGACCTCTCCCACTCAGTCTCCCACCCCGTCTCCCTCTGGCAGCGTCAACAGCTTATGTGCAGGCCTGGGCCCATTACCCCTCATCTCCCAGTTTACCAGGCCAGGAGGACCAGCTCAAGGTACCAGTAAAGATTCAGAAGCATAAAACTGTGCATTGATGTGAAGTAAAGCAAACTTTTTTGGTTCTGTATGCTGGTTGGTTGTTTTAATTATTATGCATGAGTATTCCTGGATGTGCGATGTTAAAAACTATTTTAGTAACCTTTTAGGACAAAAAATAAAAAGAACAAAATTCATTAAAATTTTTGATGTGATTTCATCTTTATTTACTGAAGTTTACTAGATATTATAGCTAAATGTGTTGTGGTTATTAGTTTTCCAGTTTAGTGCCCCCACCCAAGTTTACCTAATTGCAGTATTTAACAAATATTAGTATTTAGCAAAGTAAAATATGTCCTTTAGAATCATGGCCAAAACTTAAAAATATCTGGTTGGTAAAAACAGATCTGTTTTGTTTATTTATCAAGCAAATGAGCATGTCGCTCTGCTCCTGCTCTGTTTTTTACACTCCGAGGTCATGTTTTTTTTCTTTTCATAGTAACTTTCTAAATTTTGCCAGGTGGCTTTTGGCACTGAACCAAAAGTGATATCACTTCACCTCAGCAGGTTCACATGACTGGCATCACGCCACCAGATCAAACCTCCAGTAGCCACGCATGACTTCACCTCGTGCCTGTCCTTTCACCTATATTTAGAATCAGCGCCACAGTGTCTTTACTGACAAATAGACACTATTAGACATAGAATCTGGGTCTTGCATCAGTCTGAAATTTCTGTCAGATCACCAATGGGTTCTATGCATTATTATTTAAACACCAAAGTGGATAAATGCTGCAACAATCAGCTACAAGTTGTCTTTTTTTAGCAACAACAAACTGCTTTTGAAGCATTCAGGATTTTCTTCCGTTAGTTTAATCAGCTCTAAAACATAAGCTTAAGTATTTTTCAGGACAAAAAATGTTTTTGTTTTAATGCTTTGCCAAAAATGTATTGGAAAATTGGTGTATTTGAGATTGTGCACATAAAAAAAAAAAGAAATTAAAGTTTGAAGTAAAACTATATAAATATAGTTCATTGTTATTAATCTTATTGTATGTTTGATGTTCTTTAGGTGATGGTCGTTACTCTTTGTTGGGGCAGCCTCTTCAGTACAGTCTCTGTCCTCCACATCTCATGCATAGTCAGTCCTCCTACAGCTCCCACCAGGTCAGTACCAGCAGACCTCTGTACTCCCAAAACTGTTTGGGATATAGTTACTGATGACCATAAATTATAAAACTTAGTTATCATTCTGTACTAATCAGGTGTTAAACACTGGTCGTTTGTCTTAACAAGACATTTACAAAAACATAAACAAATCATGTTGCTCTTTTTAGTCTTATCCTGGCCAAACTAGTACTAAAAAACAAATTTTAATTCTGTGATTTAACATTTTTAGTTGATGAAATACAGGTAAATACAGTTGGATGGATGCGAACGCTCCATGTCTTTCTGTGTTAGTGTGTGAGATCATGTTTTTGTTGAGGTTAAGTCTTCCTTTCTTCACTACATCTAGTGTTCTGTCATATCACTATGAAGTTATAATAATCCCAATAATACCTGCTGCTGTTTTCAGGGTCAAGGAGTAATGAAACACGGGGCACGAGGGAAAAAGCAAACACTCAAATCTGCGTCAACAGATCTCGGCACCACTGATGTTGGTAAGTTAAAAATACAAAGTTACAAGCCAACTCAGAATATTTTCTTATCTGTAGGTATGTTATGCACTCTCTACTAAGATCTCATTTATAAAGAATATAAAGTTTATTAACAAAGTGTCGTATTGTTTAAGTGAGGCAATAGAACACTAAAACTTGTATAGGGATTATGTTTGTTTCACACACACACACACACACACACACACACACACACATACACACACACACACACACACACACCATTTGTTGGTGAGAGGTGGTTAGAAACCTGAGGACCCAGTTATGGAAACAATGACTAACATTTCTCTCTCTGATATCGCTGCTTCTTGTTTAGTGGTAAGTCGAGTTCTGGAAGTAACTGACCTGCCAGAGGGAATTTCACGTCCAGAGGCTGAGAAGCTCTTCAACCAGCTGTCACTATGTGGTGCCAAGATCCAGTGGCTCAAGGAGCCCCAGGGAGGCCGAGGAGTAGCGGGAGGCTGCGGCCCCTGTCCTGGAGCGGGGCTGTCTGGACCAGGAGCCGGAGGAGGAAAGTGCGGTGATGGTAACGACCCCGCTCACCTCTACACGGTAGTGGCAGTGTTCCCCAGCACCATGGCTGCTCAGAGTGCTTCCTTCAAACTTAACAACAGCGGGGCCAGCCTCTTCAAACTGAGGGCCGCCAAAAAGAACTATGACCTGCGTGTGCTGGAGAGAGCCAGTTCTCAGTGAGAGGAAATGAAAGGTGGAGGAAAGACACAAACAGACAGACTCTTGGTAAAACGGTGGAAAAGGAAGGAGGACTGAGGGGGACTGCTATTAGTGTACAATTTAAAAATAAAACGACAAAAAAAAATTAAATGATGTGTCAAATGTATAAAAGGGAAGAAGGTGTGAATCATGAGGTGGATGGTGTTTGGTTGCAAATCAGATTTTTGTTGTTTGTTTTTCTTCATTGGTTTTGTTTTGTATTTATAAAGTGGAAGAGCACACAAGACACGCGAGCATGTGTTTCACAGTTGCTGTGGAACGCATGCTGCCACGATACAAAAACACATGCAAGGTCACACACACAAACCAAAAGACACAAACAGACACAAAAGTGCAGGCAACAGGGTCACGTAGCACATAAACAAAAACACACTGGACAGTCGATCTTTTTTCAGACCTTCTCCTCCTCCTCCTCCACCCTTCTGTTCTACAACTCCTTTTGCTGCCAGCGCTTTCTCTGATTCCTCAGCTCTCCATCACCCAGTTGTCTCAGATTCTCATATATTTATAAATATTCATACGCACAGTTGCGCACTCTCTCTGCTCTCCCCAGCTGCTTCCCCTTCTTTTCTTCCCATTGCCCCCCCACCCCTCCGCCCCATCCTTCATCCTAACTTTCTCTGGTTATCTGTTCCTCTCACCTAGTGTCACTGCTCTCTCCTTTTCCTGCTTTCTGTTTGCCTTACTGCTGTCGTGGGTTTCTGTATTGCGCTGTTTTTCCCTCAGAAGTTATTTTTCCTTTCTTTCTTTCTGTTTTGAGGGTTCAATATATTTATATAAGTGATGTAAGGAATAAAAGAGATCTATATATTCAGTGATTTTTTTTTTCTTTCGTTCCAGAGTGGGCCTTCCTTTATCTTTTACTCCTTCCTTCTTAATCCTTTCTTCTCTTCCCCACATTTGTTTCCTCTTTGCTGCCCTCTACCTCACTTCTTCTGCCCCCCTCCCCGCCCCCCACTTTCCCCAGCTCCACCCAGACGTCCCCATTGTGTTTGCGTTTTTTCGTTGACAGCTGTGCAGAACGTATAAGAAGAAGTAGTTAAAGTGCACAATGATTGCATATGTCTACTGTAAATTTTATTTAATCTGTTATTTTTGTTTGTTTTTAAAAATATAAAAGTTGAGAAAAATCTATCAAAATGTGTGGCGTTGTGTGGTTTGTTAGGTTTACGCAAACTGGATTTGGTCAGATTCTTAATCCACCTTGTTTTTTAGTTTTTACAAACGAATGAAGAAAACCCACCAAATTCTTAGCTTTGTTGGAGATGAGAAACTATTTTTTTATTTTTTGTTTTTCAATGGATCCTTTTCAGTCAGTTTAATGAATACGAAGTAATGAACTGAACCATGTATCCATCATGCATAAAACATATTTCAAACATGTTAGGTCATTTGTTATGTAGTTCATTGTGAATTATGATGGTTTTAAAAGAATATTCTGCCAGGCAGAAGACTATTTTTCTAAACTTTTTTTTTAATTCATATCATAAATGACTCCTTTGGCCAAAATATATCAATAGTCTTGACAAATCAAACACTGCCTTATATAAAAATAAATGACAGGTTTTTGTTTTAAAGAAATGCACTTCTAGAGACTTTTTTTCATTAGTTCAGCTCAACCAACAACATTAACCAGGCAACGATGGGTTTCAGTTTATTTTAGTGCAAAACTGACGACGTTGAAAACGTAAAAAATGCAAAACGAACATTGGTTTGAACTACCCCAAGATGCTTGTTTTTAGTGATTAATTTTATAGGGGTCAAATCAAACATTGCTCATATAGTCTCTCAGCTGTGATAAGACAAAGACCCTTTTGTGGTAACTTAACCAATATATGCTGGAAAAAAATCTGATCAAACAAAACAGCAAATACATGTTTTTGTATTTTAATAACCTGTATTTAAACGGGTAAATTTGTGCTCTTGAAAAATGTAGACAAAAGAATTTAACTCATTACAACAACCCATTTCAGAGCAGAATAAATTGTTTACAGAGGCCAATCTATGAGGGTCGTTAGAAATATACTGTATATAACTTTAAATTATTTATTTTATTCATTATTATTAAAATAAATAATTGGTATATTTTTATTTTATTTGGCTTCAGTAGTCTGCAGTAAACTTTAGCCTATATTTCAACAGATTTCAGTGTTCAAGGGCAGTTTTGCAACCCAGACAGTCAGAAGGATGAAAGATCAATTCATCATGATTACATCAATATCGTGGTCTGAGATTTCTGCCATTTTTAATTCTATTTATTTTTCGTCTGAAATACTGTTTTATGTACTAAAGGGGGACAAACACTTCAGAGCTGGAACTTCCAAACTTGCAGCTTATAAATAAAGCAGCTGATAAAAACAGGAATGAATGTGCTGAAAACTTCAATTTTTATAATCAAGATAGAACAAGGATACCTATCAAGGATGCACCAGGAAAGTAACAAGACTAATGTTTTTAATTTAGAAATGCATATTTCCTTGTTTGTTTTGCCTAAGTTTAAAAATAAGACCATCTTATGTTGAGAAATGACAGTTACAGCTGTTTTATCAAATATTGAAAATAACATATTGCACAATGTCAAACAATATTGCACGTTCTGTTTAGACTCATTTACCACATCACATTTAGTTATTGTTTGCTAGGATTGATTTCTGTACATCCAGTGATTATTTCTGAGAGTTCAATAAAATTTGTCCAATATGTTTTAGGGATTTTGCTAATATAAAAGACAAACTACCAAAGTGAAGACCGAGGCAAAAACACTATACCCCATTCTGTCTTTCAGCTGTGGGTAAGAAATAAGCTTAAGCAATGATGTAAAGGTAGTATGACCAAGATCCTGAATAATTAAATGGAAAGTAGCAGGACTTAAGCACACTGACAGGATCCAGCAGTGAACACAGGAATCAGAAAGTGTAGATATTGTGGGAGAATGTGTTGATTTGTGGCAGCTGATGTGGAGCAGGAGACAAAAGCTAACTGAGGCCATCTAGTGATGATGATGAGTAACTGAAAAACCCAAACAAGTTCATTGGACCAGACAAACACAAGTTTCAGTTATTTTGTCACGTTCTTATTTTTAATAATTGCATTTTTCTTTCAAAAAGTCCCTTAAATACTCCCTGGGTCCAGCTCCTGACACACCACCTGTCTTCCATTAGTAATCAACACACCTGTTATCCCTAACTAATCACCTCTTCATGTATTTCTACTCCTAGCTTGTTCCTGTTAGTCCCTGTTTACTGTATGGATCTTGGCTGTTTGCTTTAGTTTTGGTTTAAGAAGTCTTTCTGAGCTCTGGAGCCTGAAGAAAAGGGACTGTGTAGATTATTTAACTGTGCTTTGTAAATACAGATTTTTTTTTTGAGGAATTAAAAAATAAAACAGCAAGAAGGAAGGTGCTGAATTTAAGAGATTCCCCAGAAACACATGGTTTGTAAAAGTAATAATATTTTTATATATTCTGGTTCATGAGACACAAACGGCTGCAGAATTTTTCTCTGTAGAAGCTCTGAGTTCAGGTTAATGAGTGAGATGATGTTTGGGTGGGGTTAACGGACCCTACAGGGATCAGGAGTTCCAGACATGACTTCAGGCCTGAGGACACCTGCAGACTCCAGTTTATTTGCAATTTATTTATATTTATTTTTAAGCTACACCTCTGCCTGGTCTTTGTTTTTCTGTTTTAGCAAAGCATCCTCTCTCTCTCTCTCTCTCTCTCATGTCTGTCTGTCTCTCTCTCTCTTTCTGTTCTCTGTCACAAGTCTCTCTCTCTCTGTTCTCTGTCACAAGTCTCTCTCTCTCTGTTCTCTGTCACAAGTCTCTCTCTCTGTTCTGTCACAAGTCTCTCTCTCTTTCTGTTCTCTGTCACAAGTCTCTCTCTTTCTGTTCTCTGTCACAAGTCTCTCTCTTTCTGTTCTCTGTCACAAGTCTCTCTCTCTCTGTTCTCTGTCACAAGTCTCTCTCTCTCTGTTCTCTGTCACAAGTCT
>JARVGW010000682.1:14228358-14240275 GCA_031762495.1 Anablepsoides rubrolineatus
TTTTTTCTCATTGAAAATGAATGGGGCTGTCTTCAACATTCTTAAAATCCTTTAAAATGTTTATAAATCATGAACTTATTTAACATTTTACTCTGATTCTGCTTCTTTAAGCTAATTTCAGCCTTCTTGTGCATTTAAATTTATTTTTGCTATATTTTTCTGCTCTTTTATAATCTGCAAATTTTTGTGCCTTTTCTGCTATGTTTTGCTAATTTAAGCCGTTTTTGGCATTTTTATCTACTTTTTAGCTGATTTAAGATCATTTTAGCAATTTCCGACAAATTTCACCTTTTTGCAGTAATTTCAGCTTCTCACTGCTTAATTCAGCAAACATGCTCGTTCTGCTTCTATGTGCCAATTTTAACTTTTTCAGCTACATTTTAGCTATTTTATCCTAAATTGGAACTTTTTTGTACTTCTTTTTTTCCTGTTTTTTTTTTGTTTTTGCTAATGTGAGCTTTTTTACTGTCCTTTGACCATCCAACTTGTTTCTGCTGTTTTTAGCTATATTTCTGCTCTGTTCATTTTTTTTCACACATTTTTGCTTTTTTTTAATCACTTTCAGAAAACCTCAGCTGTTCAAAAGTTTTCAGCAGCTTTCAGCAAAAAATCTTTCAGGAATGAGCATTGACACTGCATTTTCACATGCAATGTAATATATTTTGTGTAATGTTTGCATTCATGTGTAATTTTTATCCACACTGATACACAAAAAAAAGTAATTTCACTATAACAAATCAACAGCAGCAGCCATACAATATAAAAAATGCTCCATTTCTGAGTTTTGGTGATAAAGGAGAATCTTAATCCATGTTCACACTGACTTGTGCATTCAGTTGTTGCTTCAGTTTGACCTGGGTCTTATCTGCTAATGTAATGGGGTCAATGTGCTGCATCCCCAGTCAGTTAAAGCCCTGTAGGGATTCCAGGCTCACTGCCCACCGCCATAGCCGAGCATCTGTTACCCAGAAAAAAAAAAAGAAAAGAATGAATACATTTTTAAGGATGGCTTTATCAAGCAGCTAAAGAGGCTTTCTCACTAACAATACAACGCAGGTATGATGTTAAAATCACAATCCTGCTGAAATCAGCAAAGCATACCAATTCCTGACAATGAAAAATGTCTATATACCCGAGCTTACTCCGAGGTGTTTGTGTGTCTGGTGTGTGTGGTTAAGTATGACAAAGAAAAATCCAAACAGCTTCAGAGGAGTGGCAGCAGCAGATAAATATCCTCCCCGTGTATGCATGAGTTTATAACCATGCTGAATAAACTATGTACAGCTGCTTACGGTAAAATCCTGCAAAATGTTCAGTTAGCTTCCTGCCTCTGTTTTTTACGTGATCAGCGGTGGAATGGGTCCCCGCACGTTGTGTTCATTACCCAACCAGCTGGCATTTCCAGCCCCCACCACAGACAATAAAAAAAGAATCTGGACTTGCGTGTGTGAATTCATCTCTGTGCACTCAGACACACACACCTGTCCTCTCACACTAACTTTTAAAAGATTGAGAGGAAAAGGTAAGCCTCCCTAAGCTATTCTGCAGTCGTTCAATATGGGGAGAAGTTCCATGATTTATGGCTGACAGGTTCTGAGTAAGTCTTTTTATGCATTCCCTTGCTATTTTTCTCCTCTTCGTCTTTCCTCTCACCGCCATACTTTTTGTTGATTATGCTGACGTAAGCCAAAAAGCCTCTCTCACCGCTCAGCGTTGTTGGTGACCTGATTCAAGCCTCCTCCACGAGAAGCCGGTGACCTCCGCAGAGAGAAGTACGCAGGACGCATCAGAGTAATGATGTGTTTAATTCTGACGGAAGGCTAAAAGAGAGGTAGCGGCTTTCGAAGGAGGCACAGAGCTGATTATTTCAGGTTGATGATTACCTGCTTGATTCATCTACCCACCATCTCCGCCCAGCATTGCCAGCTACAGCAGGTGTTCGTTCACATGATGAGCATTAAAGAGCAGCATGTCACTGTGCGAGAAACATGATTCAATTAAAAAACGCCTGAGACGTTGATTAAAGACATGATGCAGAGATATATAAATGTCAGATTATTCATAGTTTGATAACGATGCAGATGTTTTGAAAAAAATTGCAAGGTTCTGCAACTTGAAAACTCTGAAAACACACATGCTTTTACACCATTTTAAAATGTCAGTGCTCCTATGTTCTGCTCACTGGAGTTCTGCAGATGTTAGCACGGCTCCCAGATAAAACAGACCGTTGTATCAGCAGCTCAAGAAAAAGGCTTATGGTGATGTTTTCGCTTTCTTGTTGGTCATCACCAATCTCTGTGCTCGAGTCGTCATGGTAACAATGGGATTTAAAAATTAGCGAGTGGTGTAACTTTGCAGTAGTCAGCTGATAAATGACCTACAGAAGCGCAATCAGATGGTTCATCTCAAGAGCTAATCTGCCTCTTATTACACTGATTCCACTCAGCTCTGCTGTTGATCAGAATACTGATCTGATTGCTAAGAAGTTCCCATAACTGAAATATGTATGTTATAATCTAAAAACAATCAACTTTTAGATCATCTTAAATTAAAAAAAAGCGTGTTTGGGCTGCCGGGGTGAGGGTTGTCAGAAAAAAACTGCAGAAATTCAGAGAAAATGCATATTTTCCTCATTTCACCTTTGAATCCATCATCCATTTTACATTTTAAGTTTTTATTATTTAAAGAAGTGATCTTTTTAAAGTAAACAATAAGTGCTGTAAAGGTTTATAAGCTGAATGGAGAAAAGTTATCCAAATGTAACACCAACTTTGGACTACTTTAGATCCCTTTCACCTGGAGGTAAAGAGCGAGCCCAGATTTTACTGCAGATACTGAGCAGCTAATCACACACATCGCAATTGTACAGTAATAAATGCAATTCTCCAAACTTTCATTACCAGTTGGATGACAAGGGTGACTCAAGGGCAGCAAAATGAGACACTAGATGATGATGATATGAACCATAAATTGGAATAGAAGGCCTATCTTTCTGTCTAGTGCTGATGATTTGACGGTACACCCCACCCCTCCACCGCCACCACATCCCCTCTAGAAGATGTAAAATACAGCAATGACTGTCCAATCCTGTTCGTCAGCGTCTGCTCGCTTTCACTCACCTTCCAGAACTTTTCCACTGCTTTGACTCTTGGGCTTTAATTATGCCTCCGGCACTACTCAGCTGCAGCTCCCTGAGCATAAATACATGCAAAAGAAAACATAAACACACAGACAGGTGGGCCCGCTAGACAAATAATGTCATGCACCTTTTAGACACACAAACACACACAAAAACAAAACAGGATTAGATGCAGGATATAGTGCAATAACCCAAATTATTTGAATGTAGTGGGGAATCTGCAGCTATGGTTCAGTCCAGCCAGTCAGTCATGTGTTCTGCACACCACACCAACGCTGAATATAAAGCATATAAAGCACATTGCTGCTGAGATCAGGGCTAGCATATACATACTGTATGTATGGCCCATTAATCAGGAGCAGTGGTAGGAATAAGATTTGATGTGGAGAACACAAATCCGACACAGGCAGTCAGCGCCAAACAATAAATTTTAGATATCATGAATGGCGCCGGAACAACTCTCACTGACAGGCAGAGGAAGGAATGTTCCAAGACTACATTATAACCCCTGATCAGACAGCGCCGGTGTTTCCAGCACCTTCAGATTCTGTCATTACCTATTCAGAGCCTATTCCAGCCAACTGCCATGGGACTCATTACTCCATTGCTTTGCGAGGCTGCAGACAGTCGCGACGCTGTGTGGCGGGTTAGAGAGAGACGGCGTGGACTGACCCAGGGCACGGGCGCTGACACGGGGTGTCAGTCAAAGCCCACGGCGAGTATACAGGCTTTGACTGCAGGGCGGTTTGACAACCGTTCAGGGCATCCGGCTGCATATATGTAAAAAATATACAGTATGGTATGAGGCAGCTGCATCGGTATGCTTACTTAACATTCATCTGCTTGTTTATAGCTTCTTTTATACATTTTTCAGCATCTAACCATAGCTTTGAGTATTATAACAGGAATGTTTTAAAATAAAAAAGTTAGTTTCTTTCTCGTCTTTTTCTAGGGTACATTGTTTTTTTTTATTTCATGATCCCTTACAGAAGTTTTTCATACTCTTCTGCCTGCATGTTGGTTTATTAATAAATTCACATGTGCACCATTATCCAGGAGTTACTACTTTAATTCAGCTTCGGCTTAAACATATCACAGCCAGGCATGGAGTTATTATGTAGATATTTAACTCTAAACAACCTCAATTTCCTTAACTGGTGGTAACCGGATATTTCAAAATAAAAGTTTCATTCCATGCAGTTAATATAAAACATAAAAATTTTGTGTGGGAACACACAAATAAATAAATAAATAATAGGGAATACAAAATTATCATGCGGTAATGCAAAAATTGTTTTTTTTTTTTGTTTGTTTTTTGCCCCACACCTCTCAGATCTCAGGACCTGCGGCTCTGCTGAAATTAATATAAAACCTGCTCTAGACACAGCCCCCAGATATTTACTTAAAAAAAAAAAGCTTTTAAAGAATGGAGCAAAGCAAACATAAAGAATTGTACACATATATGCAATAGCAGCTAAACTTCATACCCACGAATACATGCAGCTCTGAGTTATATGATCCAGAAAGTGTGTGATAATGGAAAACGCCTGAGGGTGTGAGTGGATTGTGTCTTCTCTCTAGCTACAACTCTCCACTGTCGGCTGCGTTACAATCTGTCAGGCCACTCCAGTGAAACCCACAGCCAAGCTGCAGAACACAGCTCATTACAGGTCTGCAAACACAGAATCACAATCCAGTGCAGCGAGCTTCATTTGTTAAATGTATCTTATGTGTGGCTGCTCGGACAAGTACTGCTGTGACAACGTTAAGAAATGTCCTCTCAAGCTTAATGTGTGTTTAATTTGGTTTGTTTATGTCAATAAAAAGGATATAAAACAACTGATTCATGATGAGACTAAAAAGTTACACGTTTTAATGTTGCAGTGTTGGTCAAACTTGATTTAATTGTTTTTTAATTGTATCAGAAAGAGAAGAAACTTCAATATTCGGCTCATTTTTGTCCCCACGCTTTCAGATTAATTGTGTTTGGATGCTCTTTTAAAGTCAAACAGAGAAGCTGATCTGCGTTAACACCTTTAATGAAACTTGTTAACGGCCGTTCTTTTTTTTTCTCCCTTTCTGTATAAAATCCTCACACATCGCACTGAAGTGATGACACAGCTTTGTTAACCAGCCTACTGCACAACAAAAAGTAGAAAAAGTTTGTATTGTTATTGTCATTTTGGTTATTAAAAACAAACTATTACTTTTTTTAAATGCCTTTTTTTTTGTTTTTCAACATATCAAAGTTTCTGACTTTATGACATAAAAGTTGTGTGTAAGTTAGTAATTACATTGAATGGATTTTTAACGTCTCTCTAAAGATATATCATTTGTTATACCAGCTAAAATTCCTAGAGCTAATTTTAATCCTCCAGCTGCTTTTAAGACTTTTTTTTTCCATTTTGTGCCACTTTCAGAAGTTTTGTGTGTAATGCTTGCCACACTGTTGCAGAATCCCTTTCCATGCCCATTCTCTGTCATTTAGTCACTCTTAAATATGTCATGTTGTGCATCTGTTCTTCAGGAAAAAGCACTTCCTCCTTCATCTGATTCTGCTCCAGGGAAATCAGAGTCCTGAGTAAACGCCTGAATAACAGGGGGAGTGGATGTAGCGATGAGATCGTGGGATAGGGTTGATGTGAGACAGCAAAGGCAGGAAGAAACAGAAGGTTTTTTTTAATAAAGATGTGTGGAAAATGAGGCAGATTGCTGGTAGATGTTTGTTTTAAGAAAAATAGTTCTTAATAAGCTCCCTGGATGTGTGAGGATCTCCATCTATCAATGAGAAAACACAAAGGAGCTCATTATGAGCTCCAGTCCATCCTCGCTAACCTGCCCTGATCCATCCACCTCTCTGAATAAAGGACAGATCTTTGCACCCCTCTTTGAGCAGAGCATGACAATGAAGCTCTGAGCGAAGACTGGCTGTTTGTTGGGTGTGTGTGTGTGTGTGTGTGTGTGTGGGGGGGGCGGGGTGTCTGTGAGTTATGGCTCACTCTGTAGAATGCTGTGTTTTTCATGGTAAGCATTTTGAGTTTGTTTCCTTCTCAGGTAAAACCTGATAAATTCATGGTCCAGGAGCTCTGATGTGGCTGCAGTGGAAGCAGACAGCTGCCGTCAGCAGTCATCAGCTGAACACAAGATTTCACTGTTTTTAAAGGGGGTGGGGGTGGGGGTTGTATTTTCCAGTCATATTCTATAACACAATCAAGTAACTATGCTACCTTCATTTGTTATGAAAATGCTGTAGGTATACAGTATATCAAGAATAAATTTGACTTTGCATCAGTCTATTTAAACGCTTTGAAATTAGCCTCTGTCTCTTTAAGAACTTCCTACCATTTCCAACATTCCCACTTCAGCACGTCGTCACAACAATGCTTCAGGTTGTTTACAGTCTGTCGTAGGATTGTTGTATTTTGTTGTATAAATAAGCAAATCTATACAATATTGGTTTTGGCAAACGGCAACAGTTGAAGCTTTCTCGAATGATCCCACGTGTGACAAAAGTATGTTTTCAGAAAAACCAGATTGAGCGCAGAGGCTCTTACAAAATGCTTCAGCCTGGTAATATATTTCTCAGTCATCCTCTCGTCCTTAGGCTGCTTTTTGCGAAAAAACTATAAATATAAATCATTATGAAGATATGTTTTGCAATGAAATCATGAACATCTACCAATTTTTAAGATCTGCTTTTCTAGACTGAGGGAGCTGTGTGTGCGGCAGGAGGGGTGCTCTGTGGGGTGGGAGCTTAAAAGCAGACTGAACTCCAAGCTTTAGGTAAAAGGCGGTGCTTTGTACCAGCAAACGATTTGACACCTCAGACAGGAGATTTAAGGAATTATCTTACACATGCATGAATGAGTCAAAGCAACAGTCTGTTTGTGATGAGGGAATGACATTATTATGATATAAAGCTAAAAAAAAGAGTTATTTAGCATAATACCCACCACCCATTAAAATTATTATTTGCAATAAATAGAAAAACAGTATAATTCTTTTAATAATAATAATTCCTAATATTTGATTTTGTAGGCTTCCTACACAGCTCATGGTGGGGAAAATAAATTTCCCTCTCAGAGGCTTGTTTCCACTTAAAGCTTCCAAACACATTTAATTGCGTGTGTCAAAGGCCTCAAAGCCTTTGTTGTTAAATTTGAAGAGGAAAACACTGAACTATCATTAGCTGTGTTTTACGTTAGAAACACACAGGGAGTGTTTTTCTTCTTGTCTACACTGCATCACACAACCAGAGGTGTTTTTTATTTGATTTATTTTTTTAACAGATGATTTCTGTTATTGTGGAAAGAACTCTTACCTTTAATTCTTGCTCATTCTTATCAGTTAAACACTGATGAAACGTAATAAATGCACACTATGGTCAGCAGTAATTGTGGTTAAAATCAGTGCAAATTGAATTTTGACACATTTAATCTGTGTTTCTGCAGACGTAAAGTGATTGTCAGAGCAAACACAGATTGTATGCAAGTTGTTTTTTTTATGCCATCTGTGTCTGCACTTCTCTGTCAGCATGTTTTCTAGAACGCATCAATATTGGAAGAGAGGGGCAGTTGTTTTGGTTTGATGAAGCTGAGATATAGTGGTCGCATGAGGGGTAAAATGTATTTGCAATAAAATGTTTAAAGATCAATCATTACTGCACTCATTTTATATAACTTTAGTTTCAAGGTAACGTTGGAAATAAAGCAGGCCTTTCTTGTAGGTTAAATGTTTTCTTTTGATTTATTGAGGTTTGTGATTTATTTATTTATTTTTTATATACGTGAGTCATAAATTCATTTTGATGCATCTACGTTCAGGAGGAACGTCACTGAGACGCCATAAACACACACCATAATGATGTTTGCCTTGAGAGTTTGCTTGTCTTAGTTGTGTTATGTTTGCTAAACCTTCCAGTGAAACACATCAGTCTAAACCTTGAGTAAAAAAGCTGCTTTGGATTGCAATGCAACATATTGTATGTTCCATAAATTTGACCTTCGGCTGTTTTTGACATCTCTTTACGCTGTAAAAAATAACACTTTCATATATGTGTTTTTGTAACTTCGTCTCCTAAGTAAAACAATCCATTCTGGGTAGTTTCACTGTTTTATATCATTCTCTTGTGACATTTTCTCACAGTATATACAGTCAAAGAAAGCATTTTGAATGTAATCAAAGTTCCTGGCTCTGCTAAGAGTCGGTGATGCAGATAATTATTACATTTATATTGCGTGGAGCTAAAATAAAATGAAAGTCTCTTCTTTTTCGCTGAAGAGTAATAATGAGGACCAGGGTGGCACCCAGACTTGTTCTAGCTGGCAGCACATTGCCTGTAGGGGAAGTTCACACTAATCAGCCTGGTGTGAAGGTATTAGCCTTGGTTGTGTGCTTGAACTGCCTCATTAAACAGCTCAACTGATGGGTACCTCCAACCAAAACCTTAGCTCAAGCCTCTCAACTTTCCATTCCTATTTTCTGAATTCAACATTCAGCACTTTGCTTGCCTAAAGTGTTTGCAGTGGAAAGGAGCACCTAAAGCAATATATTTATTCAATTCAGTGTTTACAAATGTGTGTTCTGAACTGTCAGAATGAGATATAAAGTAATGATTTAACAGAGGTCCCCATATCTTAGTTCAGATGTTGTCCGCTTACACCTAACGGACACTAAACAAACGCCTGTCATGAAAATCTGCACTGAATAAAATAAAATAAAATGATGGGGTTTGGTAATTATTTAATTGCACACAAACTCACTGATTAAACTAATGGTCTGTTCAGACTGTTGTTTCCTCACAGAAGTTGTTTGGTTCAGTTTCTCCACAGGACTTCATCAGATCGAGGTCAGGACTTGGACTTCATGTGAGAAGCTGACCTGAGCGTTCAACAGTCGTATGTTTTGCAGTGAACATAGTGTTTTCAGACTCTCCTCCAGTTATTGTGTTTATCAGTCCCTGGAGGGTATTTCACTCTGTTTTTTTAGTATGACGTAGCAAAAATGTTAATCTTTCACCACGATTTTGATGGAATGCATCCTGCCATTTCTTCTTGCAGTTTATTAAATAAGTTTCTATTTATTTAAACATAATGCTCTCATTATAATAAGGAAAAACAAAGATGCTTTTAAGTCTTTTGGTTCGACAAAATGATCTTAACAAGCTTCAGAATTGCAGCGCTGTTCATTTAAAAAGCACTTTCTTTGTCCTTGCAGCCCTGCCAGGCAGCCCACTGTCCTGATACTCCACTCATAATATTAATATTAATAAGATATCCTGTATTCCTTTTCTGACCTCAAATACAATTACAAGCCTTGCTCTCGCATGGTCTTTGTTAGATGACCCCTGATGAGAAGAAAAACAATGCTCCTGATTTTCCCTCCAACTGGTCAAACTGTTGATTGAGTTCGAAGCCTTTGGAGATTATTTGGAAATGTTTATTTTAATATTTTCTAACCTGATTTGTGTAAACACTACCAAAGAAAGACTAAAAATGTTTAAAAATGTTCGGGTAATTGAGCTGTCAAAAGCTTGATTAAATGACTTTGTATAAAAAGAACACTGTGCTGTTTTATTTAATGTTCAGTTCCTCAGTGTTTCTCTCCTGTTGCTTTGCTTGTTGTTTTCCTCACAGGTGTTTAGTTCATCAGTGTCTCCCTTTATATTCTGCATGTTGTCTACATTTCCCTGTTGGTCCATTGCGCTGTATCAAAGCCAGCCGTGTTTGTCCTCCATGTGGTCCTTGTTCCTTGTGCTTTTCCTCGTTTCATTTGTGGTAAGTTATCAGCTGCCATGTCGGTGTTTAAATAAGTTAGTTTTATTTTTTCAGTTTCTCATGCCTCTGTTTCTGGGTCCGAAGACTTTTGACAAAACATTGACAAACACCAATTCTCTCATGAGAATTTTAAAATCTCCTTGAATCTGCAGGGATGAAAAAGAAAGATTAAAGTAGTAAAGAAAGTAAAGTAGAAGTAAATGTTTTTCAAGGTTATCAAAACTAACCAAAATACCTCAGTTAACAGAAAACTAATGTGCACTACCACCTAGACAAAGGAGGGATCATATAGACATGTCAGTAAGTTTTCTCATTTGAAATGGGCTTCAGATGAGTTTTCTCCCTTCTGTTTTTTGTCTGTCTCTGAAGTTTGCAAGCTACTTATAATCCCAACCAAGCCGTCCTCCTACTGCAGCTTTACTTTACTTCTCAGGAGCATCATGTATAACCTGAAATTTAATTGTAAAAAAAAAAGTCCCAACTTGCACAATCCATTATTTGTTGGTTTTGACTTTAAGTGTTTTTCTTCAGGATTTATCAGACACTGTATGGCGAATAAAATATGTTGTTTGTGGAAATATCTGAGTTATTTTTTTATGATTAACTGTTTCACATTTTGTTAGTGGACAGGAGGGAGTGAATACGATGGCAGATAAGCTCTTGTGGAAAACAAAATAAATGCAACTTTCAACCTCTTAATAAATAGTACTGTCTACGGGAGGAAAGAGATAAGTGCAATTGAAACCCAACAACCTCCCCCGTGGCTCCTCGGGGTAGTTGTGTGCTTGCTGTATTTGGTGAATCAGGAATCAAGTGGCTGGATTAATTTGTTGGAGAGCGGGGGGAGTCCTCAAAGTTAGGAGTGCCACGAGCGAGGACGAGTGGGAACGAGTATCAGAGGATAAAAAGGACGGCAAACTGTAGGAGGTGAGAGGTGGATAAACCTGGAACGAGGAAGGGGGGGGGGGAGAAACAGGCAGACTAAAAGCGATATAAGTAGGAAGAGGACAAGCGGGAGGAAAAAGAGAGGCTTCAGTTCTCCGAGCTCTTTGACAGGGACTCATCCCCGGAGACCTCTTATCTACAGGGGGCATCTTTGACTTGATAATCCTACTCTTCGTCACCCACGTCACCCTGAAATCTCCACACGCACACCCACACTCAGACACACACCCAAACACACACAGATCTCTTCCCAGGAGAGCAAAATGCTACCTGTCACTGTGCTTATACCTCCAGGCAGCTTGTGGGGCAGGAGGGGAGGGGGGGGTTGACACTGTGCCCAACTAAGAAGTCACCTTTCGGGGATATGAATCCTAATAAGGTGAGGATGAGAGGGGTGGTGATGGTGGCAGAGCGGGTGGGAATAAAAGCATGCTGCTGTTGCAGTATGTGTGTGGGTGTGTTCGTGTGTGTGTGTGTGTGACAGATGGAGAGTTGCAGAATGCTGACATGCCTTCTATGCTGCCTGGCTGCTGGATTATTTTTGGTCATTTATAACTATTGTTGCTTCAAAAGAAGCTTTTATTTTCCAACTGTTACAAATGCAGCAACACTTCAACATCAACAATAAACCTGCCTCCGTCAGACTGTGTCTCTGCTCAGTTGTGTGCTTGTGGGGTGGGATTTTTTTGTGTGTGTTTTGTGCATTGGTGTGGTCAGATATTTGTTTTTGTGTTGATGGGAGCCATGAGGATAGGAACGCTCTGTCTCATAGAAATGAGTCTTTGTGCTACGCTGCTGCCAGAAAAACAACAAGCTGAAAAATATATTGTGGTTCATGTGAAAACAGAACACAAAGGCCAAATAATATCACCTCCTGGTTTTATGAAAATTGATTTGTTTATTTAGAAATAGTGTTGTGTGTTTTAGGCATCAATGCCCTGTGCTCATATTTGATTGACTGCTTCATTTAACTCCCACAAACGGTGTACATTTTAGGACATCCTCAGTCTCAGGTATCAGTCTCAGGTCTCAGAAAAAAAAGTGTCAGGTCTCAGAA
>JARVGW010000682.1:14253683-14275599 GCA_031762495.1 Anablepsoides rubrolineatus
TTAGCTTGATGTCGGTCAAGAAAATCAACCAATGGGCCGTCGCTGTCGACAAAAAAATAGTTATGATATTTTTTTTTGGCTCATGACAGGTCCGCCCGGCCCAAAATCACTCCCGGCCCACCGGGCAAGTGCCCGGTATGCCCGATGGCCAGTCCAGCCCTGGACTTGAGTCAAGCTTTTTGATGATTCAGGTGAAATTGTGACTTTTTGCAAAGGACAAAAACAGGTAAACTGTTGTTTATATAAAAAAAATATAAAGTTGCTTTTTTAACTAATGCAGAAAAGCAGGTGAAATATTTGAGTGAGAGAGAAGGCAGCATTACGCAGCCCTTTAAACTCATTTGTTCACATCTTTCAACTAAACCACCTCTTAGAGATCATTTAGGAAAATCTCCCCAACATTTTTATGTGCATGTGTGAGTGAATAAGTGGGCGTTTTCCAATGAGAGGCAGGAATCAGGAGCAGGCCAAGAATGAGACGCATTTCAAATGTAAAACTGACAGTTTATTCTTCCAAATGTCTTTCAAAAAAACGGATTCACGGGTTCTCATATATTTTATGAAGAAAGTAATAAAACAGTTCCTGCAGATAATGCAATATTCTAATGTTTTTCACCTTGTGCTTTTGAAATCATATCTACAGTAACAGCACTACAAAAGAAGAAAAGATGTGTGAAAAGCTTCTTTGCTCTTTTGTGCTCCCAGGAGAAACAATAGCATTAGCCAGCATCTCAAACTGACGAAATCCTCTTATCTCCCCCCATAAAACAACTAGCTGTATACCCCAGGGATATTACTGCAACTGACTCTCTTTAATTTCATTGTATATAGCCCCACTTCCTTTGCAATCATGTCTTATATATTCTGCATAGCATTCCAGTAGCTTGTATGGTGAAATGTGCATTAGAAACATGACCCCATATTTTTATGCCCACATTTTATGCATCTTTTCATCCCGTTGTTGAGAAAAAAATGAGTTATCAGCAAACAGTCAGAGGAAATTTTAATTTTTTTTCTCTATATCATGGATTGAACCAGGTGGTTTTTTTCCCCTCCCTCCCACTCTTGTCTTTTTGTCCCTCCATCCATCCATCTGTGGATCATCTTAACTGTAAAACAGCCTCATTCCAACCAGCATCAGGGGTTCACCGCTCTGTAATCTGTGCAAATTATATTCTCTCTTCCCTGATTAGATGTGTAATCTGTTGAATCATGATGACAGAAGCAATCACATTACTGCCATATCTGTTGTCTCTGAAATTGGTCCCACATCAAATACTTCTCTAACCTAAAAAAATAAATAAAAAAAAAACTGACAAGGATTTATGCTGTATTTTAATGAATTCTGCCATAATTTGGTTTTTGGTCATTTGTTTTCTCTCCTCTCTTTGTGTGACCATTATATGTAAAATAAACCATTGGTGTAGAGAAGAACAGGCTTTGTATTAAATGTAAATAATGTGTAAAAAACTGGATGATGTGGGTTAAACCATTTTGGAATAAATCCCTTCATTTTTAGGCCAATAAACATTTAACTGGACCTGTGGATGAGAAGAGTGTCACTGTGGAAAAGACCACATCATTAATGCTTCCTGCAGCATTTTTTAAAGGGATGCTTTAACCCTCAGAGAATGTGTTGAGTACGACTTTCAGCTACTACCACACCAAATACAAACTTAGTATTTGTAAAATTAAGTTTTAGCCATTTTTATGTCTAATAACACTTAGTTGTGGTGGCCATCTTAAATTTGGTTGAATCCAAAAGTTAATTGGTTTGCAAAGGTTGGTTTGTTGATCTGCAGGACTATTCAACTAAGCTGCTCCAGGGGTCTTTGTTACTGCAGGCCAACTGATGAGGGGCTGAACGTCCAGCCATTAAAGTCATTATGTAAATAAACCAAGTATTACAAAGAATTGTTTAAATTAGTTTATTTTGCTGCATTAATCATGAGTATAACATACAGATGTATGTAATAAAAGTAGTACAATTAAACAATATCCAAAACAAAAATAACACATTATGCCTCCTATTATTTTGACCTCTAAGACTTTTATTTTTATTTACCTTTTCTTTATCTTCAACTGCTTGTAGTTTTAACTGTCTTGGGTGTTCATAAAAATCATTTTTACCAGTTAAGATTTTGACGTTTCTGTAGAGACCACACATGTCTATGTCTAATTAAAAAAAAACTTAGAATTAAAGGAAATCAGGGGTTTGGGCTCAAGAGATTAATGAACCAATTGGTCAGCCATATTTTGGTCACCAGTATGGGCCGCCAGTTGAATAGCTCTGATGTAGTGATTTTTTAAGACTTTCATTAAAATCTGTCCATTGGGCCATGAGATACTGTATTTTGCTAAATCTACGGACAAACAGACACACACACTGAAACAAACCAATATATCATTACTGGTCCTTGCCTTCCTACGCAGTTCCACTGAATTCTAGTTTCCCTTCACTGCTCCCTCTGGGATTTCTCCCATAGAAGGATTTCTTCAGGAGCATTTCATTCGGGCCAATCAGAGAACAGAAGGCGGAGTTTTGAACGACACCTTCGATTTTCTGCACAGTGTCTGCTTGTGAGTTTAGCAATGGCAATGGAGGAAGTGAATGAAGTGTTGATAAGGCTTTCAAATTAAATTAGATTTGTCTGACAAAGCCTGCAGCTCTCATTTACAGCCGTCTCGTTTGGCTCGGTACTTCTCTCCTCTCAGTAGGGTTGTTTACAGCACATGCAATTTCTGGTTAGCTTCATAGCTTAGCCTCCTTCACAGTGGAGGTAAGCCACAACTCTAACTATAGGCGTCAACACTTCCAGTTTATCTTTATTTTTTTGTCACCTTATCATCACACTTTATGTCATTTGCTTGAATTGAAATTTCATTTTTCAATTACTAAATTAACTACTTTGTAAAAAAAAAAGAATTAAACACAATTATTGTCATACTAATTAAAGCAAACAGAAAGATAAACCTTTTGGCAGCTCAACCACACCTGCAGTCAGAAACAGCTAAATTAAAATATCATGTCTCAAATTCTAGATAAACCAATCAATATCTGGTTTATTTATCAGCCACGTATCGTTCTGGCATGTAACTTGTGAATTAAGTTGCAGAATAAGTTTTGAGCAGTGAGAAGTGCAGCAGTTGCTTACAGTAAATGTCACATGTTGTTTTAACGCTGCTGTAGCTGCCACAGATAATGAGCTACAGTAGTTGGTTTCATCTAACAGCGACACTTTTTAAGTCTTATTTTCTTGTTGTTTTATGGGATGTCATCTTAACAAAAAGGGGATCTGCATCCACGCCGTGTAACACAACACTGCTCTCCCCTAATTAAGCACCGTTCTACACTTGCTGTCACTTTCACTTGCATAAAAACAATGACGTCAGACATGTGTTGGATACATTCCATTTACTTTGTCTTAATCTGAGCCCACTTGGCCCCATCACTTTGTTCCCGTGGCCCCTCGCTGTACACATTGTTTGCTCAGAGAAAAAGAAAACGGTGCAGTGTTAAGTTGCAGTTGTTTATTCCCAGAGCGTGCGCGTAACGGTGCTTTAACAAAGAGCAGATTTCACAGAAATGTGACAGTAACAAGGAGGTGAGTTTCTTGAGAGGACAGGGAGGAGAAGAAGGAGATAAATGTGTCAGTGTCATGATCTGTGGTTTTGTTTTAGTTTTCTGTATGTTTTCCCCTGTGTCTCTGCCCTGCTCCAGCCCCGCCCATGCTCACCTGCTCCCTCTTGTCTCCTCCAGGTGTTTCTTGTTGTCCCTAATTAGTTTGTCTTTATATTCTGTGTTCTGTCCTCTGTGCCTTGTCGAATCATTGTGTTTTGTCAGTCCTCGTTCCTGGTTACCTGTGAGTAGAGTTTTTGAGCTGCCTCGCCCGCCTTTTGGTTATATTAAAGCCTTTTTTTTTGTTATACTTTAAACCTGCCTGCACCTTGGGTTTGTTCCTGTCCTGACAGTCAGACTTGTTACCTCATTTACTTTTCTCCAGCCGGCTTCTCTCCAGCCAGTCGGAAGCAGATGTGTGTCAGGTTTAAATGCAGGCACGTATCAGGCTTCTTTACTTTTTCCAGCACAACAGTAAGAGTCAGAGAAAACGGGGCAGCTGTGTTTGAAGATAATTTTAGAGTCGGGTCACTAAACATTTTCAAACTAAGATGCAGGCTGACCCGTCAAAACAAGTCTGTCTGTGCAGCATTTTGGATGCGTTTTCACTGATGCACTGGAGCTGTTTCTTCTGTTTTAACACATATAAGCAGCATTAAACAACTATCCACTCACCGATGCCTCTTTTACCACATTTAATAATGTCTGTGTTTGTGTGTTTGGGTTTGTCAGGCAGCAAGGTCAATACAAAATACACAAAAGAGTCACCAAGAAGCTTCTACAATTAAAGGCTGTGAGAAAAAAGTGAGAAAACAGAGATGTTTGGATAAAAATCTTTAATGATTTGGACAAAGCAGAAAGCAGAGAAATGTGCCTCAAAGGCGCCGAGACTCCCAGAAAGGAATGTTGAGTAAGTTTGTCGAAGCCTTTATTGGTGTCATGAAATACAGAGCCACTTTTAAAGGTTTGAATTGCAAATCCACTCGTCCTGCTGTCGAGCAGACCTCAGTTCTTTTGAAGTATAGAAAACACCTTCCGCCGCTCATACCTCACTTCTAAAGAACATTGTTTGGATTCAATCAGGACCAAAACCTGAAAATTCAAGTGACAGAACAAGAGGCAGAAGCAGAACACGATGATGAGAACCGCTGTGAAGCAGTATACCTCCATCAAAATTCACTCCTAAAATGACTTCAGTGTTTATCTAACCTCCAACTCGGGGATTTTTACACATGATCCAGATGATTAAACAGAGGATCTGTCTTTTGAACTGCATGCAGTTTAAAACACGACATCAACAAGATGCAGGATATTAGGTTCATTAGTGCTTTGTGTGTGTTAGAGCAACATTAAGGTGATTTTTTTTTTCTCTTACCTGCAAAATGAAACTAAACCACTTTCTGCTTGTTTATTAACTGGATTATTTTTTAAGACTCCAGTAAAATAAACCTTAAGTCTGTTAAACACTGAAAACTGTGTGAGTATTTGGGAAACTTACAAAATTATAGCAACATGCAGTTTTTTTAGACAACAGCTATGCCTGTAAAGAACATTCAAATCCCAAATACTTTCTATTTTCATTTTACGTTTTTGAAAGCTCTTAAGATCTAACTAGGAAAACCATAATTTGACATAAAACAACTTAATATCTGACAAAACTGTCCAACTGAGTTCGATCTAACTCAAAGATTTTCTAAATGAATCATTTATTTATTGATTGATTTGTTTTTGTCTGTTTTGCCTTTTGGATTTTTTTTTTTTGATGCATTTTAACACAGTTTTACTAAAATCAAGATTAAATATTGTTTTTGTGGTAAATAAAAAAAACCTTGGTATTTTAAATGTGAAAGTTAAAAGATCACAATGAAATTAGCCAACATTGCTTTTTGTCTCGACTCCTTCTTTTTGTGATTATTAAGATAAATGGTAAAATGGTAAATGGACTGAACTTATATAATGCTTTATCAAGTCTTGTGCTTTACACTTATTCACTCATTCACACACTGATGGTGGTAAAGCTACATTGTAGCCACAGCTGCCCTGGGGCATCACTGGACCCTCTGACCACCAAGGCGAGGCAGGTAAAGTGTCTTGCCCAAGGACACAACAACTGAGATGGCTAGAATGGAGATTATTAGGATAAAAGTTGTGAATTATATAAAAAAATTATGTGGAAGCTGTATCACATATAAACATTTCTGTACAAAAATTGACAAAGACACAAACCGATTGTTTTATTTGAAAAAAGAACATTCATCATTTTTGTGTCAGCAGAATTGAACAATTTTATTGTTTGTTTACATGTTAGGTGAATTTCAACACAAACTCGAAAAAAAAACTTTTTCATATAAACTTAAAGTACAAGGCCAGAATTGTTCTCAGTTATTTTCCATTTTTAAGCTTTAATGTTTGATTTTTGATGTATTTCAAGAAATTTTATTTGCTTTAGAGAAAATGTTGCTTGAAAAGAAAGCAGAACTGAGCCGCATCACGACTAATAACCACAAAGATATTTGGTGAGGTTCAATTTTTGGAGCGAAAAAACAAATAACAAAAAAAAGATAATAGTTTAAGTTTCTCATTGCCCATTTTATCTTTTTCACTCTCCGGACTCCTCGTCCTGATTTTTATTGTGCTTCTTCCTCTTTGTTTCCCCCCCTCTGCTCTCCTCTGCTTCTAACTAAAGAAAACAACACAATAAGGGCAAAGCACATATGGAGGTCTAGGTCATGGTAACCACACCTGATCTTTCTTGAACCGAACTCAACCCTTACTGCAGAACACACACTCCCACAGCATGTTAATGCATCCCTGCCTTCCTCAATGAATGGGCTGCCATCGCTACAGTAGTACTATGTATGAATCACCGGCTCGTAGACAATCACTGAGGAAAATTGCTCTCTGAGACGAGTTGGTGGGGGTTGGAAGAGAGAAGGTTTGGGGAGTCTGCTGCATGAGAGAATAATTCAGGTACTTCTGATGTGTTTGTGATAATACGTGCTGCACTGGTGGATATATTTATTGTGTATTGTACAAGTAATCATCCCCAAACCAAGAACTATTTCAAGGCTTAGATTTAAATATAGATTGTTTTCTGTTGTCATGACTAAAACACCTGCCTAAAAACTTTTTTAATCACAGAACACTTACTAATTAGGAATCAGGGAATAAAAAATGAAAAGTTATCTAGCTGAAAAAACCTGTACAATCTAATAAAAAGACAAAAATCCATCTTTAAACCAGACCTGAAAGAAGCATCTATAAGTTTAAGAACCCTCTTTAAAATAATCCACCAGTCAAACTGACCACATCCCACGACATAACCTGTTTATATAAAACCAACACCATTTCTCCATCTCTTTGGCAGCTCAGAGGATAACAGTGATGAGTTGAATTCAAACCCCTGTGCCACCTCTGACCTTTAAATATTAATCACTTCAAGACTAGAAATATCTGGAAAGCTCCCTTTAAAAAAAGATCCATCCAATATATTCATCTGGTCATAATATTATGACAGATCAGCACATGTCAGCAGCTGTTAGATGGATTGTTGTGATATTTTATTGACATTTGGATGCATAAAGACTTCCATCCCTTGACCTTCTGTCACGAGGCTGTTCCGGTGAAATGTGTCAACTTTCCAAATGATTCATAATGTGCCTTTTATTTAAGTCCATTAAGAATGATTTTATTTGTTTGGTTGTCCTCTTTTGCATTATTTAATAAAACCGTGCAGCAGGGGGGAGGTTGTGGGTAAAGTGGTCAGCCCTACTTTGGATTGGTCGACTCGTGTTGCTCCACTTTGAGAGGTCCCCAGTCATCTTTATGATGTGAGCGGCGTGTTGATCTGTCTCTCCCTCTCTCTCTTTTCTCTCTTCTTTTTTTCCTGGCTGCAAGGAGCACAGCCGAGCTTTGGAAATAGATCACATCAGAGGGACGCTTGGCTCTGGATGATGGGCACCGTGTTTGTTTCATACATGCATGATGAGCAGCTCAGCCCTCGGAGGGGACCACCAGTTTTGTGGCGGGCCGTGGTCAATGTGTTGCTGAATTCTCAGTTTGCCCCAAGAGAAAGGGCAAACTGTGCTTCATACTTTTGGTGTTTGGTTTGAGTGTTGGTGTTTGCTGATGTGGGAAATGTGGTTTTGAACAGAACACCAGCTCATATTATGTTTTAAATGTTCAAAAATTGTATAAAAAGATGAATGTTAACAAAGTCTAAAAATGTGGTTTTAGTTAAACTACACCAACAGTTTTCAACACAGCAGCTCTTTTATACATAATCAAGGTTACAAAATAGTTATGCATAATCATAAATTCTTCTTTTTATTCCTTTTTTTTTTCTACACATGAACAAATTTATGTGTTGCTCACCTGTTGTCGTTAAGACGGATTACGCCTTGGGTTTAGACAACATTTCATGATTAATAGCTGACACACCTTGGGGAGATAAAAACAAAACAGGATTTTTGTACATAAAATGAAATATTAAAGCGTAATCTGAGCGACACCTAATATATAACTCACGGTGCAGATGGCAGTGAATGCTCAGGGTCAGCTCGTGTGTGGACTCTGCCCTGAATAGGAGTGTCAGGGAGGGATTAGATTTTTTTAATATCTCAAGGATGGCTTGTAATGCATTAATTCAGACGAGCATTGAATT
The DNA here is from genome assembly GCA_031762495.1 of Anablepsoides rubrolineatus. NCBI lineage: Eukaryota > Metazoa > Chordata > Actinopteri > Cyprinodontiformes > Rivulidae > Anablepsoides > Anablepsoides rubrolineatus. Next base: position 14,261,966 of record JARVGW010000682.1, read on the forward strand.
TATTGGAAAAACTGAGGCAGAATGGAGAAGAAAGAAAATAAATTGTAACCCAGCTTGGTGACCCCTTTGGTAAGCCTCAATATGCACTAAAGCAGAGAAACACACTGTCCTAATAAATAAAAGATTCTGCATAAATCCACTGGACGCAAAATCTCAGGGATTTGATGTTGTGTTTTTAAGAAGACATGTAATATAAGACTCTTGTTTACGTTTCTTTTTTTAGTCCAAGCTGGATTTCGAGGGTTACGCTGGATGCAGCATTAAGCTAAAAGCAAGACAATGTGCTTCTACATGCTGTCATTTTCTGGTTGTTTACTGAGGATGGGATTCTCCTAGGCTCAAACTTTCTTTATATATTGTTTCCTGAGTTCATGACTAATGGAGAGTGGAGTGGAGATTTCAGCAAAAATCCGTGCACTCAGCAGAACCATTCGGTCACAGATCTCTTGCACATCGCTCAGTCTTTCATCCTACACCTCTCTCACCTGCCACCTGCTTGTCGAAACCTTCACAATTGAGCTTCTATCTTTCGCTCCGTTTCTCATCCTGCGAGCTTTGGCGCCCCGACACTGGTCATGTCCAGCTCTACTTTGCCAGTTGCCTTTGATTAAAATGTAGTTCTGGAAGAAAAGCAAAGTCTAAGGAAAATGCCACATTTTCACTTTCCCAGCTCTTTATGCTCTTAAAGTTTGTGCAGTGGAGACATTTTATTTTACTTTTTTTTTTTTTTTTTTTTTTCGCAGTTCCTCTCCCGGTGGTTTTCTGGCTTCTGTCACCATGTTTCTCTCTGGGTGTTTCTGAATCACGATGTGGCACTTCTTACTGCTGAATTATATAAAATCTCTGCTTGGGTTTTAGTTAATTAGCTCAAGCAAAGAAGAAACAGGGGGGGGGGTGGGGAAATTGATGGCAAAGGGGAAGACATGGTGTGTGAGTGTGTGGAGGAGGCGAGGGTAGACTTTTCCTCCTTTAACTTGGTCCAAGTTGGCCCAAAGGAGACTGCTGGGAAGGGAGACTAGGTCAGGGCTATGGAAGGAGAGAAAACTTTAGGCTGTGTGGACAGAAGGCATGATCAGAAAATCATCTGACATCTTAAATGGCCTCTTACTAACTTTGTATTCTTTATGGATCGCCTAAAATCAGCTTTAATTTAAGCTTTTCAGGATCACAGCATATGGCTGAAAATCACGTTATTCCTTAATATCTTCCATTAGTCTTCTAATACTTCAAATCCTGTAGTTTATTCCAGCATCTTCTCCTCTCTGGTGTTGGTCCTGTGGTTTCAAATAAGACTTTGCAGGTTGTTTTTCTACTATCAACCTCCAATGCAGTGTTTTTATGTTAAGAAAGTTAGATTTCGAGCTTACCTACTTACTATTTATTGATCAATGTTAGTAAAAGATTTTATCCGTCCATTTTTTAGTCCGAGGTCGACAAGTTTGTGTTAGAAATAAACCTAACAAGAATGCTTTTAGTCTGTTGGAGAAAACCAAAGTACAACTCAAGAGGGGGAGGCAAACCTGCAATCTTCTAAGTGGGAGGCGACAGCTCTAACCACAACTAACTCTAAGTTACTTCTTTAATGTAAAACTCAGTCTTTTCAACCGTTTAAAGGCTGTAATTTAATTTTTCTCATAGCTGACAGCAGTACTGGCACTTTTCCAGTTACACAGATTCACTGAGTTTATGTTGTGATCAACAGTTTGGCAGCCACTGGGCCAAGTGTGATCTGCAACATGTTCATTTATTAATAAATAACAGAAAATCTCGTGCATGAGTCAGCTGTGACTCAACTTAAAAGATGGCAATAACTTAAACCAGCGGTTTCCAAACCTTTTTATTTTATAGGTCACAGGAACTTATAACCCTGTATTTGTGGTTTGAAGTAAATAAAATAAAATTGATCATAAAATATTTAGAAAATAATATCAATTCATTTCATTTATCTATGGTTACTGTTTAATAAAAAAAAATCATTTTTAAAGTTTTTGTTTTGCGACCCACAACCATTTTAAGATTTTTTCTTTACTTTTTTCTTTACTTCTTATTTGAAAAAAAGTTTAAAACCCCTTTGAAATTTAGGAGTCATTATAGACATAAAATAGATCAAATTTACTAGTTGCTGCTTGAATAAAAATGTTTCCCTGAGTTCCTTGGTCCACAAAAAACTGCTCAGCAGATGTCACCCTCCCCTCAGCTAGGTCTCCGAGCAGACCTCAACCTGCGTGTAGCAACATGACCAGTCGGTGACAGTGACATAATGTGGCACCTAAAAGACCAGGCAGACAGAGAATGGAGAACGGGAGGTGATAGATAAGGAGAGAAATGAAAAATCAAGCACATACGCCACCAGTGAGGAGACACCACTTGGTCTGAGCTTCAATATGTTCAGCTGAAGGAAGTGTGAAAAATGTAATGCAGCTTATACAAGGAGGGCAGCAGCAGAACAGTGTGACCCCCTGAATGATAAAGCAAGAGATTGCTATTCAAAGTATTCTTTCTGTCTTTTTAACTCCAAGCAAAAGAAAAGCTGACTGAACACTGCTGAGAAGTACAACTCTGGGCTAAAGTTTCAAAGAATTTTTACATTTTGCTTATAAGCAGCCAATTTTTACTGTCATCTGTTAAAAAAGATCTTCATCAATAGCTGTTTATGATTTCTGATGGAGTTTCAGAGGTTTTCTTTGGGCTTTGGCCACTTTTCCACTCATTCGCTGTGTTTGAGCATGGCCATGACAGAACGCTGTGCAATGTGAAGAAAATAAGACAAAAGAGGACAAAGAAATTATTTTAAGTCTGAAAAACTGTTGGACATTGCTTATGCAGTGCTACTTTTTCAACAAGCAACAGGTATAATTTAAATTTGTTACACTTCAGCACATAGATGATGATATTTAGACAATAAAACCAATCAGTGTGGATCATTTTCTAACAGTAAAACTGAACAAACAAGCCTAAAACATTCTTCATTTCCTGACTGGTTGACCTCCATCATGTATTTCACAGTATGCTGTCATAAAGTAACAACAACCAGCTTAACACTTAGCAGAAACATAAGAATAAAACATTTAATACCCCTCTCAGAAAACTGCAGAGTGAAAAGGATTATCTATTAACCAAACAGGAAAATCTCTTTTGAAAATGAGCCAATAATCCTACAAACATGGAAACATGTGTCACAGACCTGAAGCTGAGCTGACGAACAACAGAAGTGTATAAAAGCCACAAAGCTAATTAAACAAAAATGTTCCTTTTTATATCACCAGTCCCAAAATCTGATCTGTGCTGATTAAACCTGATTTGCTCAAAAGTACACTTGGCAGGGTTTTAGATTATTTTAGCAATACCTAAAAGCTCAACTGCTAACTTAAATCTGCAGAAACATATTTAAGAACTTTTTTTTTTAAAGTCTGAAGGGAAACTTTTACAACACGTGTTATAGTTTAAGTCTGTACTGTCTGTTTGTCTCTGAAAGAACATCTTTCTCTGCATATCCTCGGGGCAGAGGTGTCAGGTGACAGCTAGGGCCACGATCAAATTGTCACACAAATTACCTCCCATCATCTTTGCCCGGGTGCTTTTTTTTTTCTTGAACTCAACATTGTCAGGTTAAGAAAAAGACTGTAGGAGAAATTTGTAAGAATTTTATAAAAAAGGTATTCCAATGTAACAAGTTAAAGAGAAAGGTCTGCAGGGCTGAAACACAGCTGTTAGGAAAAAGTCTCTGGAAATAGTGGCTTTGATATTTAATCTAATGTGATCTCTCTGTTGTTTAAGGGGATTGGTTTAAACAATACAAAATATTACTTCAGTATGGAGGTTGTGGCAAAACCGAATGTTCAACTTTAGTCACTTTAGTCACAAATTAGTCAAATAGGTCATATCAAGTAGCAAAAAAAAAAAAAAAGCAAGCAGGACCAATTTAAATCCAATTTATTTCTTTGTCCAATTGTTTTACAAGTTGTAACTATAAGTGTTTCCTAAAATGTCAAAGGTAAATAATTTTTTTTCCTTTTTAATTATGAGACACAGAGTGCTTGGAGTTGATAAAATAAAGAAAAAATAAATGAGAATTATCGTAAACCAGGGCTCAGGATAATCATTTGAAGCACATCTCTCCTCCCTCCTCCAGCTGAGACTAAATGTAGGTTAATATTTGCTACAATGTATTTACTATTATAAAACCTGCAGTTAACCCCCAGATTGAGAACAGCTGATAAGATATGATTCATTTGTCTCAGATTAAGGTCTAGTTTTTATACAGATTCCTGTTGATTTGGCCTTAGTTTGACATTTTGTTCTTAATCATATCACCTTCTTCTCTGCTCTCCTGTGATATCCCAACTTTTGTTGTTTCCTACGAATTCATTTCCTTGATATTTTTCTCTGTCACTGTGTGCGGTGGGATATTTTTGTGTAGTCTAGATAAGGAGGTCAGGGTGAACTTGTGTCTTGCTACATCAAGCAGGCGAGTATTGAGAGGCCGGCTTTCTGTCCCTGTGGCTCGCTGAGCCGCATAAATCAAGCACATGTGCGCACAAGGACAGAAAAAAAAAGATTAAAAATATATTTGTGAGATTGACTACTCTGTTACCTTGTAAAAAAAAAAAAAACAGAATGACTTAAAAACATACTGTATGCGTAGATACGTCTGTAGGAGTGTGGGATTGAACATGCGAGACCTTGAACCAGTAAACCCTGACTTCTCGGAGTGACATGTGTTCAGAATTTATGCCCCGGCCCGACCATCATTCTTCTGATCGACTTGAGAGCTTAACCTTAAAGTAAGATCAAAAATGACGAGTCCACAAATTTTGCTCCGCCATAATTGTGCGCCTCAAGGTTTATCACATCCAACAGAATCTCATCAGGCAAAGCAATTTCTGTTAACCGGATGTGCTTTATGCAGAGATTGCCACATCCACTAAATCGAGATTAAAATGAGTTTTACAAATGAATGTAGCTGATAAATGTTCTGTAAATTTTAATCCACAAGGCTAGTTCTTCCTGTGACCCCCCCTCCCCCCCCCCATCACCCATCTCATTTGATTTTGTTCTAACACTTTTATTAATATGAATACATCTAAGCTATTATTTTTGCGAAGAGCTTACGTTACAACAAAAGGATTTACAATTTAATGTGTGTCCTGTGCGTGTTGTAAACCATGCTGCCGCGCCCAAACACCCCTGCTTCTTTATGCACACAATGATTTCTATTTTGGCAAGAATTGATTTTCTATCTGCGATAACAAATGTCCTTTGTTGAGATATCAACTCGCCCTCCCATTTTCATTTACTACATCTAATATAGCAAAGATTAGATTGAGTTGCCAAATGGTTTAGATAATAGTTTCATTCTTGTTCCTCATGGAGGTATCAGACCCCACTGTCACCTTTCCATTCACACACCCAACGCTGCAGAGATTACATTCTGCAGGCAAATGATATTAGACTGTTTTTAATAGATCGGACTGGATGTCAGGAATGTTGGATAAAGAGGTGTCACTTTACGTCCAATATGCGTTCTTGAAGTTTTTTTTCTGTTCATCGTTTAAATTGATCTTTTCTTTTTTGCAAATAAATGCAGAAAATATAGACTTTTTAAATTCTGTGTTAACAGACAGAATTTGTAGAAACATGAGATTAGCTGGTAATTTGTTTGTGATACAAAAATATTTATTCTGTCAAACATCACAGCTGAGAGGCGAGGTGCATTCTTCAGTTGTGTATATATCTATAGTTCTTATACATGCAGACGCCACAAAGAAAGGCCCCAGGCAACAAAGCAGATATCGTCTTGTTATGATGTCACAGTGCTAACCACAACACCCTCATGCAGAAATAAATGTGTGTACTAAAACTGCAGCCCAGGGGATGATAAAGATACCTCAAATTAATTCACTGCTTTCTGCCGAGTCTCACTGATGCATGTATAGTTCTGGGCAAAATGATCCCAGGTGTTTTCTTTTTTTTTATCTACACATGTTCACAACTTTGCACATTAATGAACAATATGATCTTTGTAAAAATATAATTTGTTGTTAGGTTGATCAAGCCCCCTTAGACCAGTGCTTCTTAAATAGTGGGGTGCTCTTATCTAGGGGGCTGCCAATTAATTCTTTAAAAAAACCATGATAATAATTGAGAACCACTGCTTTAGACTGTATAACACTGTAGAATAGACACAGCTAACAAAACAATAATAATGTTTATCATTGTCACATAAACGTTACTGTTTGTTTAAACGTCACAAAATATCTGGAAACTTTTTTTCCACAAAAGGCAGTCAGGAATCAAAACTACACTTCTTATATATATGTGTGTGTGTGTGTGTGTGTGTGCCCCCATTTTTAAATAACTACTTTTAATAACGAGTTCATCAGTGAATTAAAATAAAATAAATTTGACACAGTGTGTTAGATTGGTTTGCTCATGTGTTAACTGCCCCCATGAGATAATTGCTTTAAGGCTATGAAGAAAGAAAGGGACTGGATGATATTATTTCAAGTTCACACTTAAGTTAAGAAAAAAAACATCTGGAAAAAATTTAGTTTGTTTTAGAAGCAAAACATTTTCAATTTTTCATTTTAATGAAGTAGAAGTATTTCATGTTTTTGCTTTTCTCTGCTTCACTTGACACAAAATTCACTTTTCATTCAGCTGTTTTTATGAAAACTCAATTTTAGAATTAGTCATAGTTGCATTTTGAGAACCTTATTAAATAAACAAAATATCATAAATAGGTGAGTTAGGTTGAATAAATTAGATCAGTTTCAGTCTGTGCTGCATATTTCTTACATAATTTATTTATTTTATTTGCATAATGGCTGTTTTACAAAGAATTCTCACCCATTTTTGAATACAATTTTTTGAGTTTTGGTTATGATTAGGAACACTTTTTAAAACAAAAATATGCCAAATTAAACAAACTACCTCTTACTTTTTTAGTTAACACTCCAAACCTCTAACAAACCAACTTTTTAAATAAATAAACCAAAACATCATTAACAATTATACATTAATGTGACATACTTTGGCAGAAAATCTGTGCCGAACACACATGGATATCTACTGTAGGTCTTTTCCTCTTTCCAGGGTTTGGCTCAGTAACAGCAGATCCAATTGCCAGACGTTAGTGTTTGCTTTGCTAAAAGCTTCAGAGTGCAAGGCACATAATATCATTACTGATTCATTCGGCAGAGGGGTTTGTCAGGAAGGTTTGAGGGAAGGAAAAGGAGGAGAGGATGGAAAAAGTAAAAAAAAAAAAAAAAAAGCAGCTAAAATTAAAAAAATAATGCCACAAAATGAAAAAGTGAGTGCTCCAGTGAGCCACAGACGGAATATAAAAAGACAATCCTGTGAAATATACATGGCTGGCAGGAGAGCCGAGCTGAATGCTAAGCTCTGTTTTCTACCTGTAACCCACGATGCGCTCCCAGATCCTGAGCCTGTTGATCACCCCTGAACATTTAGGGATCACGCCAACGGCTATGATCTGTCCAAATGGAGCCGTTTCCTCATCACCTTGGCAACAAAAGACATGGAAGACATGGAAGAGAAGAGACCATCTCCCATATTTAATAAGATTTAATGTTTTTTTTTTTCTCCCCCGTCTGTAATGCTTTTATTATTGCAGATCGGCTTAGCTATGAAAGGTATTGATTGTGAACCGGTGAACCAACTGGGACTAAAGGAAGCAGAGATGGGAGGTGTGGGCTGTTAATGGCAGGTGATTTGTGTTTGTTGCAAAAAAAAAACGTTTTTTTCTACTGTCATGTAAGGTGCTATTTTCCAGTGTTTTACACAAACGAGAGGAGTGCATTTATGTATTGTGCTTCACTCCCTTAAAATCTAACCCTGGAAGATTTTGTCGAACAAGACTTGACGTGTCAACACAATTTAACAACCAAAGGATGGAGCATCAGAAAATATAACAAATTAAAAAAAAGTACCACTGGCTGGAAGAAGATTCAGTTTGATTTACTTCCAGAAATAACATTAATACTTTAATTATTCTTAATTGAGAAGTGTTTGTTCTCTTGCTTACGTCTCATAACACTTGATCACAATTTTCTACCGTTATTAATAGTTTAGGCCTCTCAATCAAACCCTCAAGCATAATGACTAAAAATAAGGAGTTGAGAAAGGTAAAATATATGGAGCTGATGAGTGAGTCTTTGTGTTCTTATTCTAACCCTCACAGTGAGGAAACAGGGGCTGATAATTTGTTCTCACCTTAAAACCAAGCAGTCAAGGTCAGCCCTCCACTGATGCATCATGGGCAAGGTGTCCTGGACACGGAGGAGCACTGCCGCACTAAGGTTGCTGCCCGTGTTGTTTCCGGTGACTTTGCTCCAGAATTTCTGAAGGAATTCACAATAAAGATACAATCAGAGAACAAGCAATTCATTCAGAGGTGCAGCTCTGAGGGAAACTGTGCTGCACTTCTCCCTGTGATTTGTTCCTCAATTCGTGCATTGATTCTATTTTTTACTGGAATTGGTGCAAAAACTGCCAACACCAAAAAACATGGCTTGAGTCCTGGTTGAGGAATGATTGTAAGAGAGTTGGGATTTTACTGAAGATGTAGTTTGTTTTGGCTGACCTTAAAGTGCCTGTGACATGATTTAAAAAAAAATATATATAAATGCATTATTGGAAAGATAACAATATTAACATATTGCAGAAATAATTTCCTTCTGAGATGAACAGTTTGCATGCGAAGCAACACGAAGTGATGTTCCTGTTGCACTTTGGCTGAGCCAAGTTCAAAGTAAAATAGGCCATTTATGTGACAAAATGGGTAAAATCATTTGTTTTATGCAAGGTTTCTTAAATAAAAATGTGTTTTCTTTGACTTTTTGTATTCGATGGATAGGCAGGTACTTTAAGAACAATAATGTAATCTTGACCCCACAATGTATGCAGGGATTAATGATGTTTCCCGTTGGATAAAACTGGACATATACAGGGGTTTGACAAACTGAAACACCTGGTTTTAGACCATAACATTCCTTTCAGACAGCTTCCTCTTGCTTCCACAGTTAATCCTGTTGGATGTGGTTCATCTTTCTTGGTGGTACGCTGACATTACCCTGGATTCTGTGGCTCTTGATACATCACAAAGACTTGCTGTCTTGGTCACAGATGCACCAGAAAGACGTGCACCAACAATTTGTCCTCTTTTGAACTCTGGTATGTCGCCCATAATGTTGTGTGCATTGCAATAGTTTGAGCAAAATTGTGCTCTTACCCTGCTAATTGAACTTATACAGGTGCAATGTGCAAATAATGAAGATTGACCACCTGGCTGGTCCAATTTAACCACGAAACCTCCCACACTAAAATGACAGGTGTTTCAGTTTCATTGTCTAACCCCTGTAATTCCAAATTTAAATGCTGGAAGGAGGAAACAACTTAAAAATATATACAACACTTTTACAAAAAAAATCTAACAGGAAACACAAGCATCAACATAATAGACACTATAATTAATAAGTTCTGTTAAGTCTGGATAAAATTTAGTTTAAAAGTTCATGTTATTTGTTTATTTTTATGTATATAAATGTATTTTCAGTAAGATCACACATTTCTTCTCAGTACAAGTGGGAAAAACTGAATAAAACTTGACAGGTTTACAAGAAAGGCGACACAGTGTCAGAACATGAATATGCAGACAACGTCAGCTTCTTTTTTTATTAGTAATAATATTGATAGCTTAAAAACAGGTCTTGTTAGTCAGGTGGCGGAGGCTGCGGAGCGTTTCTCTCGTCTGCCTTAAAGAAGTAAAAAAAAAAAAAAAAAAGAGCAAGGCCAACACGAAGCTGTGTAAAATCTAAAACGAGCGCCGACGTGCCGGAGAATGGAGCTGTGAGGAAGGCTAAATGTTGACTGGAGGAAGGGAGAGTCAGCCTGTCTCACTTGCTTGGATCATTAATTTGTGTTCTAATTAGCGGGAATGCCACAGTTGAAATGTGACGCCTGCATAAGAACGTCGAGCGAGCGTGTGTGTGTGTGTAAGTGTGTGTGCGTGTGTCTTTGACCTGCCCGAGCTCTAAGTCTCCTGGCTTGTTAGAAATGACAGATTGACGCTCTCCTTCACCCCCCTCACCCCCTCACCCCCTCTGCTTCCCATCCACCCATCAGGCCCACTCCACTCCACTACTCCACCCACCCATCTGCTCTGGAAACGTGCCAGCTCTTTAGACCTGTCTTGTGTTTACACCATGCGGTTGTTTTGGGTGCGTCTTACTTAGTTCAGTTTTGGTATCATTGGAAAAGGTTTGACCAAGAGGGTGCAACCCAACAAATAAATAAATAAATGAAGTCACGCTTTGGTAGCATCCATCATGTTCACTGCTGTGAATCTCAAGGCCAAGCAACAGTTTTGCACTGTTTTGCCAATTGAGCGTGAATTATTTAAAACAGAACCCAGGACACTGACATCTTTTAGTTAATTAGGTTTGTTGTTAAAGAGAAACAGTATCAGAAGTCCTTGGGTTTAAACTTACTACTTCCAAAGCTGAGTAGAAAGATACGTTTACGTCCCTCTCGGTTCTGTGGGAGATCTGAAATTGACTGCACGGGTCACTGTTCATTTCCTGCGTTTCCCCACTCATTGTGGATAAACCTCTTCAACCAAGCTTTTCATCAGCTGTCCCCTGATTTTTAAAGACCCATCCCACGCAGCGAGCATTTGCCTCCCCAGGGCCTGAAAACATTCATTTAGATAGTGCCAATATCCAATTTTCCAATGTGTTTCTTTTAGACATATCTTTAAGGGAGAAACCAGAAAAATGTATCAGTGTTGCTATCCTTTGGTCGGTGACATCACATTTATTAAAGGCTGTGTGTTTGGGAGCTTAGGGGTGATTTTTCTTTGTGTGTGAGTGTGTGTGTTAGTTATTCCTGCGAAACGTCTAGCCCAGGGACAGAGGCGAGCTGGTCCTCCCTGTAATTGAACCACAGATCCTGCCAGACTATTAGTCACATGTCTTGCTCTGTCCAGAACCTTTTATCGTTGTTGAATCAACACAATCTGTGCGAATGGGAACTCGCCGGTAATACAAATGTAGCTCTCAGAGATGGCGATGACACATTTTTCTGCACGCAGATTTTGAACTTCACTTTCTTAACAACAGATAAAAGAAAAAAACTTCTTAAGGTTTTCTGTGGACTTGTAGCAGAAAATGTGATTATTTTGCTAATTTTGTTTGTTCAGATGATGCTAAAAACATCTATAATAAATACAATTTACATCAAGATTACTTTCCTCTTTATTGCAATGACAATCAAAGAAAAAAAGGCTGGAAAAAGGGGAGTAGGCATTAAATGTTGCAACCTTCATAAATACATTAGGATTAAATTATAAGCAATACTGTAACTTTACAAAATATATACTTAGTGATACAAATTTTTGGGTCTACCTTCAAATAAACATGTTTAAAAATGTATTTTATGGTGGTGCATCAACTACATTACGTCATTAATTTATTCACAATTTTATTATGGTGGTAAATATTTGCTTGAAGTTTTTTTTACACAGTTATAATCCATTAGACTATAAAACTAATACAGAATGATTTATTTTAAAAAATTGAGTCAACATTTCAATTCGCACTATTTGTCTTTATTAGTCATAATTTAGATCACATGTCAAACTCAAGGCTCACGAGCCAAATGTGGCCTCGTTAACATTTTATCCGGCCCTAAAAGACTTTATTTGTAAAATAGTTTCATGGTTTCTCTTTTGTTGATGTATTTAATGCTTTTTTGTCATGTCAAATAAATAACTTTCAAGCCAAGAAAATGAATTTCAGTTGAAATTTATTGATGATTTTGTTTTTATACCTGATTTGCTGGATTGGGATCAAATATCTCTCTAAAAATAATAAATAAAAAAAAATAAAAAATCAGTAAAGGTTGCTGATAAAGAGTAAGATTTAAATATTGAATTGTAGGTTTATATTTATTTGTTAACCTATTTATGTTATAAATGGCATAAAACATAATTTGGAAAAGCCTTTTTGTATTTTATAGGAATACTTTGTCATATGAAGTTTCCTAAATAAATAGACAGAAATTGGCCCCTGGATCGGACCCAAGTTTTAAATTCTGACCTCCTTGTGTAACGGAGTTTGACACCCCTGATTTAGATTTTAAAAACATTTGTCAGGATGTTGCTTGCATGTAAGCACTACAAGTATTTATAGATACAATTGAAATTGAAATAAAAAGTTTTTTTTTAAGTACGGTAACTAAAAATAACTACCAGTTTTGTTTTATTTTATATTTATTTCTTTTTATAAATTATTATTGATTACTGTGAAGTGTATTTATGTTGTGATTGAAGAGTTGCACTTTTAATAATAATAATAATAATAATAATAATAATAATAATAATAATAATAATAAAGCCAAATGGTTTGATTTTTAGTACATGCATTTTACAATACATTTGCATATCCCTGTCCTCACCAGGCATATTTGCATTCCCATGAGCCCGTAATAAATTCCTGTTGGCATCTGCGGTCATGTTTTTGTTTACACGTCAACAGTGACCAAATAATGAGCAGCTGCACAGCACCCAGCAGGTGAGATGACCTGAGGTGAACCAGATTGTTCTGTCTGCTGTGAGGGAGCGAGCGGCATGGCTGCAATATTTTTGGTCTGATGGAAAGATGGTAGCCAGGCAGTCCAAAAAAGGTATAGGCCTACTTCCACTATTAGAAAGCATGACACAAATAACTGTAGTGGACAGAACTGTCGGTGAAAAGACAATCTGGGGTTTCTCTTCTCTGTATTGAGCCTCGGAGTGTGAAACCAAGTGGAATGATGGAAGACTACGATCTCTGGAGGAGGCTGAATGAAGAGGAGAGGAAGAGAGAGGAGGGCATGTGGATAAACTGCTCTAGATGAGCAGAGACACTCTCAGCTCCTATCTGTTTACTCTTGTCTATCTTCTACTTCTCTCCCCTGTTTAAATGTCATTATACTTCCTCTGTGTGGAGTCCAGTCAAACCAACCAGTTGTTGGATTTGATTAGGTTTCTACAGTATTATGCACGACACCTCCACACATTTCACAGTGCCATTCTGAGCAACAGAATGAGAGCGGGGCCGCTGGTCAGCACTCTGGTTTCCTGCTTCCAGATGGTAGATGTGAACGATCCCAGTAAGGGGTCCTGATGCTGTGTCCTTGAAGTCAGGTGATTTATATGCAGGCAAAGGCATCCGAAAGACACTCGAAGAAAAAAAAAAACTTCAATACATTGTATGCACAAATAAATATTGCTGCATCATGTCTTGTTTTATGCTTTCGATCCTGAATAATTGTTATTTTTACACAAACTTATCTGTGAAGATTAGAGCCACTCTGGAGCTAATCGTGAGCTTATATTAACACAAATGTTGTAGCTTCCACCTAAGCAGCAGATGTGTATTTCTGCGTGTGTGCATAACCTTGAAGTGAACAGGGGAACGTCGCAGTATCCAGCTGCCAGCTTCTCTTAGGGGCTTCATTCTCTGGCGCCTCCCACTGTTTCTTCTCCAATTAACTCCATCATTGGTCGCGGTAAAAATGGTGCGCCCCACACTGGCGAGGCGTGGGGGGGGGGGGGGGGGGGGGGGGGGGGG
>JARVGW010000682.1:14279276-14296836 GCA_031762495.1 Anablepsoides rubrolineatus
TGACACTCTGAATCAGGTGTGCCAATGCAGCTAAAACATGCAGGACAGTGGGTCACGAGGAACAAGGTTAAAGACCTCTGAAAGTCTGAAGCTCAGAAAAACTTCCACCAGACATAAAAACTGATCTGTCTCAAATTGATAATTTGTTAGTTGATAAACCATCAAATAATTAATCAGCCAAAAAGTATTATATATTATGTTTAAGAATTAGACAGACTAATGTTTTTTTAGTAAAACCGGCAGTACTGTCGACTTAAAAACTGTTTAACATTTGACACAAATAAAAGAAACACAACAAAAACTATTAGTTTATTGGCATAAATTAAAACTAGGCATTTGTAAATAAATAATTCATTAAAAACAATAATACTTCTGAAAACCTTCTACTGTCTCTGTAACTTTGGAAAGTCTGGCTTTATTGTTGGTAATAAAGAGTGATGTCATCTGCAAATGTAATGATATGGTTACTGGTGAATCTGTCAGTGCAGTTACAGTATATATATATGTAAACAGTAAAAAGGCTCAGTACACACATTGATGGTTTACCTGTTTTCTTACTGTGGTTGTTTTAGGGTTTATAAACCAACTCTCACTGCCTCCTGTCAAAAAGTTTAAAAATCCATCGGCACATTCTCAAATCCAAGCTCAGCGGCCACAGCTTACCAGCAAGCTGTTGCAGAATTTTTTTTTTTTCAAATTCCAGGGTAAAGTCTTATTTTAAGAAAATAATGATAGAAATAAAAGAAGCACACGTTTGAATCTTGAAACACGGATGTGAGAATGGGATAATACAGAGGTTCTCAAAGTTGAGTTCAGTCACCCACTGACTGTGGGTGGAGGGTCTTGCTATGATTATTTAAAAAATCACATTTTGTCCTCCCCACAGATCTATGAAAAAACATTTTGGGAGTTTTATTCACAGTTTCTTTGTTCGTCACATCTCCACTTCATGTATTACAAATACATAATTAAAGTTAGTTGTTCAAAAGTACTTTGTTAGAGATCATTTTCTTTTTTTGTAGTTATCAGGATTTTTCTTACCTGTTGTGAAATCCCATATTAAAAAGTGTTAAGGATGGTTGTTCAAACAACAGACTTATAAAAACTTGAATATCTCACTTCATCAAACTGAACTGAACTATTGAATCAAACTAAAATTGAAGCTCTGTGTTGTTGTTGATTTTTAGGTTACTGCTGACTTTAATTAGAGACATTTCTGTGGCAGTGACTGTATCTAAAAACCAAGTGCTATGTATCATAAATACTAAAATAGAAAAATGCAAGAGAGAAGGAATTACTGGAAGGAAGATTGGAGGGCAGTGAGGAAGTGGAAAGATCAAAGACTGAAGGAATTAAAAGTGGGGGAAAGAAAAAGGCAACAGGAACCAAATCTAATTCTAGTCAAGGACAGAGAAAGTAAAACTAACACAGCAAAGGAGAACAGAGGGAAGAAAAACGGACGGACAGAAGTGATGGAGGAATGCATGGATGACAGAAAACACTGAAGAAATGAGGAAAGAAGGGCTCCGAGATGAAAGCAGTGTAAAGAAGCGACACTGAGAAGAAACAGACAGCATGACGTGAGCCGGACTGACAAAAAAGGAATCCGAACTAAGATTAGGAGATTTTAAAGTTCCAAAGTAAGATTTGTAACTGCAAAAGAAAAAATAAAGAAGAAAAACTGAATAAGAACAGAATAAACAGACTTGTCAGAGATTGTGTGAATATTATGAACAAACCTAATTTAATCACAGCTTGTTACACTTTACGTTTATGTTCCACAGGGGTTTATGCTACCTTTAAGCAAGGAAGAATGCCCAGTGAAAACACACTAAGGGGACCAATCACTGCGGTTATGCTCTGCATCGCTGCCAGTTACATTTTCAGAGTTGGCATGTTTAAAGAAGCGGTAAGATTAGGAACAGAAAAATAACTGATTCCTACCAATTCATGAATGTACACGTGTGCAACGCAACTTCATGGTTAGAGCAACTTTGTAACGATGTGATTTTCAGATTAACTCTAAATACTTTGGTTTATTAACTCTTTGGACCAATAAATGCCAATCTGTTTAATATTTAGAGTAGAGTAGAGTAGAGTAGAGTAGAGTAGAGTAGAGTAGAGTACTTTTTAATTGTGAGTACTTCACAATTAAAATGTTACACATAAATAAATAAATAAAAAAACATTAATAATTTGGGTTTAGCTCCAGTATTAGTATTAGGGCCACACAACAAGATTTTTTTTGTTATTATGAGAATAAAGTTGTAATATTACGTGATAAAAAGTCATAATCTTACATGACGTGCCCATTTTCCGTTCATTTCATCCTTATTTTTCCCCACACTGTGTACAGCCATGTGTCTGTGTTTATAAAGTGGTTCATGATGACTTGGGTCACTGTTAGATTAATAAGCTTTCATCCAAATTAGCTACGTGACGACAAAATTTGTCAATGCATCCATTAATTACAATACAGCTTCAGTCATTTGCACAATTTCCAAGTTCTGCTACTGATAATTTGATGCTAGTGTGCTAAAAAATTAATTATTTATTTATAGCAATACCAAAAAACAACTTGACAAGTTGCTCAACATTCCTCATTTTAATGCAGTGATAACTGTATGCCTTTTCATGTAAAGGCCAGAATATTACAATTTTATTCTCATAATATTATGACTTTAATCTCTTAATATTATGACCTTAATCTCGTAATGGTATGACTTTAATCTCGTAATGGTATGACTTTATTCTTGTAACTTTTTATTTAACATCTTATTACAGCATTAATTTCTTCAGCTAAGTTGCTAAACTTACTTTTAAAAACAAATCCTTCAGTCCGTGGCAAATTTCCAAACTCCACCGTCTTCATTTCTCAGTTTATTTTGCTGCTCATAGATGCATCCTCGGATTTTGAGAGTTTGTCGGCCGCATGATGAGGAGCCTTGGAATTGGGACAGTCCTTCGCGCGGGGCAGTGACGTATGAAACCGACAAATGCACACTCATGAGGACCCAGCCCCTGAATTGAGACACGGCCACAGCCTCAGTGTTCACTGACAGTCGACAGCTCTTTTCCTGGCTGCACTTCCAGCTGTTTTTCTGTACTGTTTACTCCTTAGCAACACCCAGAGGCCAGGAGGAAAACTGCAGCAGCACCAGTATAAACAGCAACAAACACTAAATATGTGCTTAAAACAATCTGAATCAATTAAACTTCAGTAATAAAGGTTAACTTGTGTTTTATTCTTTATAGAAAATACATTTTGCTGCTCAGACTTATAGAAAAAGTATTAAACACATCTGCTGTTGGCAGGCTTATAAATTTTCCATTAAGTCTTATTTTGTGGGTTATTTTTTAATTGTGGATTAAAACAAGACTTGTTTGTGACTAACTATTTTTATTAGGTATTAAACAATTATTCTCAATCAACCATAGAACCATTTGTTTTGTTTTTATTATTCTATTAAAACTAAAAAAAAAGTGTGCTGAATCAAAACTTACATTGAAATGGATTTTATGATTAAAGATGGAATTACATTGTTCATCCGTCCATCCATCCATCCATCCATCCATCCATCCATCCATCCATCCATCCATCCATCTGCCTCTTTTTCCACAAATTACATTGTATGAGAGTAAAAGCCAAATTATATTTTATCACAATAATTGTTGCTGATCATGTGTCTTTAATGAATTGGATTGCTGGCAGTGCATTGAGTTACTGTATCCTCTACAGACCAGAGATGAAAAACCCAATGTAAGATACAATAGTCTGTATTAATTTGATGTCATATTTGTTCTTTATAACCAATATTGCTAATGAATAGACAATCCACCGTACAACATAATCCCTTTTTAAGCACATTTTGACAGAGGCGCTCAGGATCCATTCAGACTTTACAGGAAAGAACAAGAAGAGTGAAATGAAACAAACAAAACATAGAACAAACACAAGACAAGAACAACTTCTTAAAACATTACCAAAATGTAAAATTCAAAGAAAAACAAACGAGACAAGACGCCAAGTGAATCCAGTTCGAGCTGAAATGAAAGTAGTTGATGGCAGCAGGACTGCAGGTGGTTGGAGTGGGGGGATGGGGGTGGGGGGTGGAAGTGAATGAAAAAAGAGCAGGTCTTTATTATGGTGAGTAACTTTGACACAGTCGCGTTGCACCCAGTGCCAGTCCATCCGTCATCCAGCTCTCCTACTGATGAGCGCTGGAAACAAATCTGAGGAAGCCGAGCTTTATTTTGCCGCCTGGGTGACTTGTCTGAATCGTCACGAGCCCGTGTGTCCCTGCATCCCTCCCCAGCTGACGTCTCCCAGGCTCCATTTCACCCGCTGGGAATCTCTCCCGCTCGTCTCCATCTCCCCCTATTCATTATGCAGATCTGTATTTTTTTGTTTTTTTGTTTTTTTATCCGTACCAGACCTGCGTGTTTATTTGATTCCTGATTTATCTCCAATGTTGCTGCTGTTTATCTGTTTGCAGAACGAGTGCATATATGCGCTTGATAAGTTGTGAAACACAGAGGGCATCAATCACTGTCACTTAGCTGCTCAACATGTCAGCTGCAGACAGAGCCGTCTTCCAATCCTTTTACTGCTTAGTCTAACTTTGATGCATTTTCAACTCCTTCAATACATAAATCTGCGAGACGGGGAACAAGTGAGAGAAGAGGGAGGAGTGCTGGATGAGGACAAGTACTCTGGTGCTTCTGCAATCTGAGTCAAATATATGTTTACACATTCACAATTGAGAAATCCAGGAGCACAGTGTCAGATCTCATATTCTGGATGCCCCGGCTCAGCAGCCCACCCCCCCACCACAGGCCTCCTCTCTGTGGCAGACTTCTGCAACAGTTATTTAGATGAATGATTAAAGTTAAGGCGCAGCCAGCAAGAGTCTCACCGCTCTTATTTAAGGAAGAATGGGCAAGCTGTCATCTTTTGATGCATTGCCTGCCATTCTGCATGCAAACAAGACGCGCTTCCTCCACAGTCCCTCCCTTCATTTCATATGTATCCCGAAAGACCTTCCTTAGTGATTGATCAGGTGCTTCTGTGGCATCGCTGGAGACATGTGGGAAGTCTGCCCACCCAGCAAAGCAGACAAAAACACTCCGGCATGCTGATCTGATGTGATCAGAACAAGGATGAAGGGAGGATTACTCCAAACAGTTGATCTATGGCCTCCAAAGTCTGGCTCCTCAGAGGAAAACCCTCTAAAGGTTTAGATAAAACTTAGAGGTTAGTTGTAACATTTTGTTTTGGCTACTTGGTTTGCAAACTGTGGAAAAACAAAGATAGCTTACAGCACACACGTAAAAATAGCAATAAAAATTGTGTGTGCTTAATTAAGTTAAGTGTTTTTATAACATGCAATCAATTTTTGATTAGTTATTGAAATAGTATTTTAAACAAATACAGTTTCTACAAAAAATGTTTAATATTTAATATGACATAAGTGTAAATATTGTTAAAATGTTATTGTATTCCATTTTTCCTTAATCATATAATCACAAATACATTTTAATAATGTGCAAAGTCTTGAAAAATTGTTATAAATTATCATTAAAGCGATTAAAGATTTGCTTTATTGTCATCCAAACATAACATCAGGGATGCAATGTGAACGAAAATTGCAGTTAAGAACAGTCATTCAAGAAGACACAAGACAAAAAAACATGAGGAAGGTGAACAGGTCATGCACAACCAGGTTGCACTACCTTTAGCTGGAAATACACAACAGCAGAAATGAGTTTTAAAAAATTGCTTTGATCTTATATTTACGTCAGAAATATAAAATCATATGCACAAAAAAACCAACTCGCAACCGAGCAAAACAGCTGGGGAGGGGAGGGAGCTTAGCCTGATCCTTGCCTTCCTACAGTTCCGCTCGATATAGTTTCCCTTCACTGCTCCGTCTGGGATTTCTCCCATAGACAAGGATTTCTTCTGGAGAACTTTTGTCCAGGCCAATCGGAGAACAGAACATTGATTTTCTGTGAAGTGTCTGCTTGTAGTTCATTTTACCTGGGCCAATCAGCAAACAGAAGGCGAAGTTTTGAACGACGTCAATTTTCTGCGCAGTGTCTGCTAGTTAGTTTAGCTATGGCAGTGGAGGAAGTGAATGATGCCAGATTTATTTATTAAAATCAATTTGTCTGACAAAGCAGCAGCTCTCATTTACAGCCGTCTCAGTCGACTCGGTACTTTTCTCCTCTCAGTAGAGTTGTTTACAGCGCACGCAATATATGGTTAGCTTCTTAGCTTAGCCTCCTTCACAGCGACATACGTCACGGCCAACCGATCCAATCATTTTAAACTTCAGCAGAGGCCACGCCTCCATCAAGAATCGCTTCTTTATAGCCGAGAGTCCAGACCCTCTGTAAGCAAAGTGAAGAACAAGGGTCTGGTTTTTATCAGGAGAGGGAGCTAGGTCAGGTAACACATGAGATGGGGCGAGGTTCAGTGGATTATTATTATTATTAATATTATTATTGCAGTTTAATTGGTTTAACACTTATGCAGATATATATGAGTATTAAATGGCCATGTGAAGAAGCAAACATAAACAAACAATGTATAAGCAAATTGATAATCTTTTATTATTTAATAAATACAAGTGGAATAAAATGTGAGGTCATATAACTTAAATCTGCTAAAAACAGCTGGGATGAGATTAACGTAATTATGTTTTGCGTAGCCTTGTTGATTTGCTCCAAACCAGTGGATGGAAACGTGCCTGATTCGGTTTTTTTTCTCCACATTTTAAAAGTTCGCTCAAAATTCACATTACAATTGGATGGAAACATGGCTATACGGTGCGCGTAAAGAAATGAACAGAAATACTTTTAAAAAATGAAAAGGGACCTATTTTCAATGAGTTGGTCTCAGCAGCTAAATTACCACATAAACTGTTGTGTTAACATGTGTTTGTTTTCAGAGTTGTAAAGTAACACAGCACGAATACTTCATTACAGTACTTAAGTAGACATCTGTACTTTACTTGAGTAATTATTTTTTTGTTGACTTTTTACTTCTTATATTTTCACACAATTATCTGTTTTGTACTTCTTACA
This sequence comes from Anablepsoides rubrolineatus, assembly GCA_031762495.1. Lineage (NCBI taxonomy): Eukaryota > Metazoa > Chordata > Actinopteri > Cyprinodontiformes > Rivulidae > Anablepsoides > Anablepsoides rubrolineatus. Next base: position 14,286,366 of record JARVGW010000682.1, read on the forward strand.
TTTTAGAAAAAGGTAAGAAGTAGAAAGTTGTTACTCCTGTTTCATTCTGGCTTCTTTTTCGTAAATTAATAAAAAATCATCCACATAAATTGTGTCTCCTGGATGGAGTGGATTCGACTGTAGTTGGATGAGAAGTATAAATTTATACTATTGATACGTTGATTTGTACAATTCATCCCACCTGCACATGAGAAAAATCACCTCATGTCAGCAGAACATATCAGACACATGTAGCTTAGTATGAAAATGATGGAGTCATTATGATCTTTAGAAAAATGTTTTTTTGGAGAATAAATGTCACTTTGGACATAATTGATCACTCTTACTTTTACTTTTAATATGTAGAAATTTATTTTTGATACTTAAGTACAGAAAATGTCAGATACTTTTAGACTTTTAATCACATATGATACTTCAAATATCACTTTGAGGTACTTTATACTGTTTATTTTAGTGCTGGTAAAAGGAGGTTTAACAAGAGCCATGTGTTATTTGGTTTATGCTGTTGACCTCCAGAAAATGGGGAAAGCAGCTTATTTTGTTATTTTCTGAAATTTATTCATTATTTTCTTAATTTAGTCCTTCCTGCTCCGAGTCCAGACCCATGCTGTGTGCGGTGGAGAAGGTTACAGCAAAGGGCGACAGATGGATGCAGTTTAGATTACGGTGCAAAAAGAGAAGCTGCTGTTGGAGGAAAATTCCCCAACATGAACCTGAATGAGTGATGGTCACTGAGATAATAAGCTGGTTGTTGGCTGATATAGAGAAGACCTTTGATAGTTTTATTCACACTTAACAAAGTTTGAAAACAATCTTATTAATACATGATTCAAAACGTTTAAGCTGCATTTTATCTGTGAGGTTAAATAATAAATCATGACTGATCAGCTGAGCACAAAATTGTAAAGAAAACACAAGTTTTATTTTCCAAACTGATGACTTTATTATGTATTCTTGCCTTATTATGTGTTGAAGTGACTCAATTTGAAAAGAAAGACTGGTCAGATGCAGAGCTTAGATGTTTTTTGAAAACTAACCGAACAGAAGGCCGTGATGCATTAGAATAGAGAGAACTTGCTTCCACTGTGACCTGCTGCTGGCTCCTGATGCCACTGAATAAACAGAAAACTTCTCCAGAGATGAAACGGTTGATCTGCAGAACCAAAGCAGAGAGAAATGCTCAAACACATTTTAGTTTTTCTTCTGTTTTCATTCGATGTGCTGAGGATTTGTAAGTTTCTCCCTCTCCACCCAAACTTAATTTTACAATAAGTGCCAGAAAAAAAAAAACTATTGAGTCTTTCTTTCTTTTCTGTTTGTTTCATTTTTTTTTCTTGCTTAAATAAGTAAAACTTTCTCTTGCGCTCACAAAAATGATTATTAAATTTAGGCTTAAATTTGAGAAAAGGGCTTCATCTAAACTTAAATTATTTCAGAGCTGCACTGGTCTTCTTGAAACAATATTAGAGATATTACTTCTCAAGAACCCCCTGATTATTCTCTTTGGGCTGAAGTGAGTCTCATTTTTGTCTTATTGCACTCATAATCTCACTGTGTGTCGTATATATATTGTCTTTTTACCTTTTTTTTCTCTTTCTTTGCACTTTCGGCTGATATTGTCTTACATACCTCCCCCTTTTCCATGGACACTTTTTTATATTCGTTCTCTTTTTCTCCCTTGCTGTGTTATCTGCCTCAGCTCCATTTCCTTGCTCCCTGATACTCCCTGACTCAGTAGCTTTCATTTTCATGATAATCCAGAGACACCACTGGACTGCGAAATCGCTTTTACTGCCTTTTTTTTCTCTTTCTCTCTCCTTGCCCCCCTCTCTCATCATCTTTTTTTTTCTCACTTGCTTTCTTTTACTCCATTTCCCCCACTGGTCTGGTTTATCTTTTTTTCCTCCTGGCTTTATTGTGCTTTTTGTAATTAAAAACCATTTTCAGTTCTCCCACTTTTTTTTTCCTTTTCAGGAAGATTATAAGTGTTTAAACTTAACAAAGTTTTTTTTTCTTTTTTAATTCGTGATTTTTGTTCAAACAGAATGAAGTCACATTCCTGTTGAAAGATCAGGTTGAGTAAAACATTTTTAAGGTGATAGAGCAATTTAATAAAACACATGAAAACATAGATTTAAAAAAAAAAAAGAATTAGCTAAAAGGCTATTTTTCATCTGTAGTCCCCTGGCAAACAGTCGCCCCTGACATGCTTTAAAAGCCTTTCAACACTTTTTTTATTATTTGTAAGGGTGTCAAACTAAAGATAAGAACAAAAAAAGTTGTCTGACACCCTAGTTTTCAAAATAAAAGTCCCCAGTAAACATGTAATGGCAGAAACTGCACCAGTTTCCCCCACAGTTTCAAAGACTGTTAAGGGGTTAAAAAACATTTCGCAGTATAGATGTGGCAAAAAATACACATAACTTAAAGCTTGTTTTAACTAATGCTAAATAATTGTCAGTTGTACACATGCATCCACTGCTTACTTTTGGAGTATTTTGTTAAAGCAGATATTTTGCTGACATGGCAGACAGACACACAAGCAAAAACATTATCACCCTTTCCTATTTGACAATAGTAAAAAGGTGAATATCTGATGTGGTCCTGCATTAACTTTTAATCAAACAGATCAGATGCAGCTGCAGATATAAATAAATAAAATTAACTGCAGAACTGGTGCGTGAAAATGCATCTTTCCTGCAAGACCTGTAAGAAATATAACACTGAGTCATAAAATCAAGAAAACATGTTTGAAAATGATATGTTGGTACTTTAGGCAGGATTATGAAAATGGAAACCAACATCCTAAGGCTAAAAACAAGCAGCTGAATATAAAGAACAATCAAATGAAACTATTTTTGCTAGTTTGCTCCTAAACTTTACATTTTGTGCCTTAATGTGCAAAAGAAAAATATTTATCATGGTTCAGTTCTATTATGGCAATTGGACTCTTTTATATTAAATGGCACAAGTTTGCTACATAGTTTAAATAAACCATAATAAATGAAACAATATAACTGACCAAACTATTCAAGCTGATAATTTATTTCAATTAAATCTTTGATTTATAGTACTTTCTGAAAACATTTTTTTTTCTCTGAATAAATTTCAATGAACAATGTTACAAATTATCAGAGGTGTATAAAATACTTGAAAAAAAAAAATAAAAGTAAAAATATTTACTTTGGTAAAAATTAATTTCACAGATAAGGAAAGTACTTAAAAGCTATATAACGGCTCATGATATTCAGGAAATTAAAAGTACTTTTACACACACTCTAAAAAAACAGTTCCACTGAACTGAGTTGAGTAAATGCAAATTAATTTATTCAACTCGTGTTAGTGGAACCAGTTGTCATAACTTGGTTAAATAAATTTAACACGTAATTTGCATAAATGACTCCTTTCATGATAATTATGGTCATATTTAAATTTGTAGCATGTAATGATGTTAAATTTTAAAGTAAAGAAGTAAAAGTATCGTTTTGATGTTTTGAATATAACAAAAAAAAAAGTAAGATTTAAAAAAAATTTAAGATTCTCAAAAAAATTACTTAAGTACTTGGTTAGTCTGTATTTTGTTATTAAACACCTCTGCAGTACATCACTGTGGTCTCAAAGGGTGTTACTGTGTTCTGATATAAAGGTCTTCAGGCCGTTTAAACACCAGACAGTCACAGAAAGTCTCTAAATATGAGAAACCGTCTCATGCACATTACATTAATCTGAGCAAATTTGACTTGATAAAAAGCCGCTGTAGGACCTTTCAGGTCTCGCTTCAATGAGCAAAGTGAAGACCTCAGAAATTCAGAAGCTATTTGGAGCAGCCAAAAGCCCAAATTCCTCCAATAAAACGGATCAGTGAAGGTGCTTTCGGCAATTTGAGTAGGTACCGTTATAACCTGTCTGTAGCACCACAGTGCGTATACGATAGTATTTTTTTGCAGGGATTTTAAAACCTGGTCTGTTCCGAACATGGCAGGACTGTGGAAACACAGACAGGTCTGAAAAGAGGAGCATGAGAGGAGCTGTGATTAGCCGGCTGCTGCTGCAACCTGGAGCTGAGTAACCCGTGACTACGGCTTCACACAGAGCAGTTAATCAGCACAATGAAGATAGAAATCAGTTATCAATTTGGCTGTATGACATCTTCCAATTACTATCTCATCCAGTTATAATGAAACCAGAATGGGAAAAGATGCATACAAGAAGCAGACGTGATATTGAGGTTTTGCATAGATTTTATTTATATATATATATTTTTTATTTTGGTCGATTTGCACATTTTTTTTATTCAGTTTTTATTCTGAAAGGGTTTGTACTTGCACATTTGGTGCACACACCTACAGCCTTTCTGTCATTTTTACTTTCAGGCTTCAGGCTTTCAGTATATTTATTTATTTATTTATTTATTTATTTATTTATTTATTTATTTATTTATTTATTTATTTATTTATTTTACTCTTACAGTGAAGTCAGTGCATTCTTCTGCAGACTTATGAACCTTGCTGCTTTCTAGTCACTACAACCCCTTGGATTTCCCTGCTTCAACATTTTGGCTCGCAGATTTGGACTGCTTTTCTTGAGCCTGACCTCAGATTTAACTCTGGGTTTTCAGTGTTACAAATAAATGATAAAGGGTTATATTAGCAGTTAGCACACTTTTCTATCCCGTCATCTATTTGTGCTAGATCCTGTTCAGGGATGTGGGGAGTTGGTGGCAATCATCAGCAATCAACAAACGAGAGGAGGATTACACCCTGGTCAGGTTATCAGTCCATCGGAGGACCACACCAAGACAAACCGCACACACACTCCTGTGCTTAGTGTGTGTGTGTACATTGTGGTAAAACTCTTGAAACAGAAAACAGTTGAGGAAACGGGAGCCTGCGGTTTGCGGTGTGGTGGGAGCAGAGCCGTACATTTGACTCCTCGGTGTGACAGGAGATCAATGCGCCCCGGAGCGCAGATAGAAATGAATTGATTGTCACCAATAAAACTCCAATTAAACAAAGGAACAAGCCTCAGAGATGAGCAGTTCTCATCTTCACATCCGTCCTCCATGGGGGCGGGAGTCAGGTGTGGGCCGGGGGAGCTGGTGAACCTTCCTCTGAATGTTTTCGCCATCAAAGAGGTGTGGAAGTTCTAGATGACTGTGGAGTGAGCAAAGCTGCAGACGGGGAAGCAGATACCCGATAGAAAATATGGAAGAGAGCGAGAGAGGTGTAACAATTGATCTAAAGGGTTCCTAATGATGAAAAGAGGTTAATCTTAATTGTGATGACATGTGATATATCATCTTTCAGAAGTCAATTGTGGACCTCATTTGACCTTATTTAGTAAGTTAGTATCTCTTTCCTCACTAAACCATTTTTTTACATTTGACTAACTATCTTATTGGTACATGCACTCTCCTTATTGAACAATTCAGACATTTTATTCTTGCATGTACTTTCAAGTAGGTTATAGGTTTCCATCTAGGATGCAACTAAGTATGCTTTTTGCTCATATGAAGCTCCAAATGAAGTTAAAAGATGATTCATGTTCCCCTTTCCTGGAGAATGTACACGATCTCCTTACTCTCTCTTCTTCTTCTCTTTCTTCTCCACTAATAACATTTTCTTCACTGTATCGTTCTATCTCCCAAGCTCTGTAATCTGATTGTTCCTTCAATGATTGCGCTGTTATTGAGTTGCCTGTTTCATACATATGTATAAGTCCACCACAATTCTTATTTCACCTTCTGCTACTTTTTTTTTTTTTTCCTCAAGCATTGGACCAAACAAGAACATCCGCAGTAACGCTATGATAAACACATGTAAGGTTGGCTCTGTGGTGAGCTTTGCAGAAAGTCATAAAGAAGGACTGGGCCGGTCCAAAGATCTGACTCTGCATACAAATTTCTAAGTTTTGCAATATTTTAGTATTAAAAAAGAAATGACTGTTAAAATGTAATTTTTTAATCAAATGCTACTATGTTAAAACTACTAATGCTAAAAAAATGTTGCTCTTTGTTTACAATCAGTCAGCAAAAATGCTGCTATAAAAAATAGTTAAAGAGCTGGCATTCCTTCATTCAGTAGTTGTCCTGTATGTAAGATTATTCAGATAAAACAGAAAAATTTTTACATCTCCTTTTATTAAAATGCTGCTGGTGGGTCTACAGTCAACTCGCTGTATCTTCAGAGAAGACAGTGTTGTGGATGTCAAACCGTATTAATTTGATGCTATATTGTGAAATGTCATGCTCAGAGTCTGTGAATGACTCTCAATTACTATTACGTCCAATTTTAGCCCAATTTATAAAAAACTGACTGAGAAAGTAATCCTTGAAATGGCCAAATTAGCAAAGACAAAGATGACTCTAACTCAAAGTTTTATTAAAATACCTTCAGTAGTTCTTGAGATATTTTTTTTTTGGTTTGGTTTTATTTTTTCATAATCAAGCAAGTATTTTCCTGTAATGTGTTTTTTAACCTCAAACATCTACAAAATGATGTTTTCTTTTGATTTACCCAGTCGCATGTGAGTAATTTATTTGTTAAAGGTAAGCGGTTAGCCTCGGTGTGTGTTAGTACAGCACCTGCTGTTTATTTGTAGGTGTGTGTGTTTGTGTTTTGGTGTAAGCGTACTTCATCAGCTCTTTATCACTCAGGCAATGCCCCTCTGGCTATCGCTCTCAAAGTTGCCTCTCATTTATTGTAACTTAAGTGAATAACATCTCAGGATGCAGAAAAGCATGGCGCTTTATTTCTCAAACTGTCAGTCTTTCACAGATGCAGCCGCCTGATATGACCTTATGGCAACCATTCGACGTTTCAAAAAGTCCATAATTTATGGATTTGGCGTCAAAGACAAACATCTGATATTTCTTCTAACAAACCTTCACCCTTTAAATGGATTTACTGTCAAGCAAAATAAAAAATCATATTTATGCTAATGGAAAGTCCATCTGTTTATTGGTTTTTGTTGGCATTTTATTATTTTCCTGCCTCAAATGAAGAGGCCCTTCCCACACACTCATCTTTTACCCATCTATTGATGTTTGCTAAAGTTGCTGACTGGGAACAGCTGCTTTGGTCAGACTTACAGCTAACCCCGGACCCCCGCATTTTTACACTGTTGACCCCGAAGGTTAGGTTGAGGCTCATGGTGTGTTGTTGCCTCTGAGGATGGTTAAGGATTCTGATGATTATGCTACTTTGAGCCCTGTGCCGTACACTTGAGAAATGATTAGGACTGCACCAGCAGAGTGTTAGCCTGACAGATGGCAACACACGGAGATAGTTGACAGCACTGCTGACAGCGCGCTCACAGGAAGTCCCCATATTGCCTGCACTGTGCTCACTGTTTGTTGCCGTATATATATTCTGATGTTTTTTTTTTCTGCCATCAACCGAAGCGTATTCCTACCTGTCAATGCCAAAGTCAGCTCATATCACACATTCGCCAGCTTAAGATTGCGAGGCCCCGGCATACGCCTTCTGTCATGACACAAAGGGGAATAGGGGTGTGTTAAAAATCTGCAGTGAGACATTATCCCAGTCACTTGTCATTTATCAAAACCTTTTCTTTGTTGGCAATTCATTCCTCCAGCGGTCAATAAGCTTTCTGTTATTTTCCCTGCAATCAATCTACTTAGAAATCCACTCTGCAGCCATGTTAATGAATGGCGAGCAGAAATAGAGATGGTTTAATTGAATGACTGAATACATTAGGAGCTGTATTGAGTGCTGTACTTTTACTTCTATGAATAGCAATATGTGGGTGTTATTAGACTCTGTGACTGATGAAAATGAGGCTTGCACAAACCTGTCGGCTCGCGGTGCCTTGCACAGGAGTGATGGAATACAGAAACTGTCCTTGCATGAGTACGCACAGAGATGTAATCCTGTAGTGCCGAAATGCTGTTTTTGTCTCGAGGTATGAGGTTGTTTTTCCACTAAGAGAATAGTTTTAAACTCCATCCAAATGCGCCCTCTGGGGAAGCAAACGTAACCCCTCTCAATAGTTGTAATAATTCTCACTGTCACTTCTCGACGGCTGCGAGCTAGAAGTCTGCATGTGTGCAAATACCGTGCTGTTGACGGTTTGCGTGCGCGTGAGCATACGAATGGCAGTGATGTGATTGATGAGACATGAAAGAGAGCAGACCAAGATTTCCAGTCAGTCAGCCCCGTGAATAACCACTGAGGCTGTGGATTAAAGGCAGATTGCTGTCTGAACAAAGACCCACATCCATTACCTTTCGCACAGAGTTGTTTTTCCTCGCTCCGGCAACTCTGACAACAAAATTAAAGTGTGTTAACAAAAATAGATGGTTTTGTTTTCTTGATTTCAGAAGATGAAACGTAGCAACATCTAACAGCTAGGATGCTTGAGGACATAAAAGTTGTGTGAAAGAAAGGAAAAGGAAAGAACAGGGAAGTGACCTTCGCAACCTCTTAACAATGTAGGAAATTTTGTAAAATAAAATGAGACACAACGGAATTATTAGTCGTGATGTATGTTTGGCTTTATAGAACGAGACTGGAATAAAATATTTCAAAGAAAAATGATAAAGTCTGAGAAGCACTGGTTGAAGGTTGGTTTGTTTAACTCCAAGTGTTTATAGTTGTTTTGGTGAAACGAGGTCCTTTTTTACTTATTTAATCTACCTTTGACTAAGAAGAAATTTGTTTTAGATGGATTTATTATTTAAAGGAAATAAAAAACAGTTTTGTTTTTTTTTTTGATAGCATATATTGGGGTATCTAAAGTCATTACAATTTCAAACAATTCAGACCTTGTCCCTTTTTTGTATTTTGACTTTAGCCTTACAAAAATGTCATAAAAACCAAGTCAATTTGTAAAAACAGAACAAAACTGGAGTATGTTTCTTTATTGTACCTAATACAGCAACACCTAATATTATACAGGGTATTAAAGGGGGGTATTATGTATTTTACAGGCACATAGTACAATTCTATACCACAATCAAGCAACTGTTACTTTCAGTGTTTATGAAAATACTTTATATATCAAAAATAAATTCAACTTTGCATCATCACCTATCTAAAAGCCTTGAAATTGGCTTCAAATCAAATCAACTTTATTTATAAAGCGCTTTAAAACAGCGGCCGCTGACACAAAGTGCTGAGGGGCCAAAAACAATAAAACAATTCAACAGTAAAAAACATTCAAACAATAAAAAACAAGCAAAAAACAGCTAAAACAGACCAAAGTCTCAAACTGTGTTAAAAGCCAGTGAATAAAAATAAGTTTTAAGATTAGTTTTAAAAACAGACAACGAGGAGGCCTGCCTGACGTGTAGGGGTAGCTCATTCCATTTAAGAAGTTCCTACCATTTCTGATACTCCCACTTCAAGAGATGTTGTAGGGCTGCAGACTGAGCTCCAGGGAGGAGCTTTGTATAAATAGGTGGTGCTTTGTACCAGCGAGGGTTTAGGCAGCTCCACATGGCTACTACAGGAAATTCAATGATTTATTAAACGTGCATGCCCAAGCAAAACTGTGTTTTTGATCAGTCAGGGAATGACATAATATGATGTAAAGGTAAAAAAACAACAACTTGATTTTGCATAATAACCCCCCCTATGAAGCATAACTTATTGCATAACTTGTACAAACACTAATTTTTCTTGTATTTTTCTGTTTTGCAGGTCCAAGGATTGGAGAAAATAGACTTCACAGAATTGAGCCCTATCGGGAGGGTGATGAAGTCTATGCCACATGGCATGGGTGGAGGCTCAGCTGGAGGAGTTAAGCCTCCATACCAAACCCGCATATTCTCCACATCCATTGATCAGACGCCGTTGAAGTCCAAACCACCCATCTATGGTTTCTACAGCCCATACGACTCAGGCCGGAACCAGTCCCTGCTGCTCGATCAGACAGGCTACCGCTCCAAGCGCAAGCCTTCCCTAAAGACAAACATGAAGACCAAGAAGATTTTCGGTTGGGGAGACTTCTATTTCAGCGTTAAGACCGTGAAGTTTAGCTTGTTGGTGACGGGGAAGATCGTGGACCACATCAACGGGACGTTCACCGTTTACTTTCGCCACAACTCGTCCAGCCTCGGGAATGTGTCGGTCAGCATCGTGCCGCCGTCTAAAGTGGTGGAATTTGAGGTCCTCCAGCAGCAGCAGCAGCAGCTGCACCCTCACACCCAGCAGGACATCCAGATCCAGGACACGCAGCAGTCCACCATCGACCCCAAAGAGGGAAAGACCCTCAACTGCAGGGTCGAGTATGAGAAAACCGACAGATCGAAGAAATCCAAACCCTGCCTGTACGATCCATCTCAGACCTGCTTCACAGAGCACACTCAGTCCCACGCTGCCTGGCTTTGTGCCAAACCCTTCAAGGTGATCTGCATCTTCATCTCTTTTTTAAGCTTTGATTACAAGCTTGTTCAAAAAGTGTGTCCGGACTACAACTTTCAAAGTGAGCGCCCTTATTTCGGATAAGC
>JARVGW010000682.1:14304153-14331576 GCA_031762495.1 Anablepsoides rubrolineatus
CAAATAAAAAAGCAACAAATAAACGAAAGAGCGAGCCCGAGAGACGGCAAGCCGCACACGCTGGCGCCATCATCATCTGTTGTCCTGTTTGACGCATCAGCATCAGTGAGCCATCTGTACCCTGGTGTGTCATCATTGGCCCCTCTGCCAGCCCAACAAGCACAGGAAGAGGCATTGGGTTTAGAATGAGGCAAAAATAAACACTTGTAACAACAATAAGTAAATCTTTCTTTCTTTTGTTGAAAACAGGTTTTATTTTTAAATAGGTTATTTAAAAAATGTAATTCCTAAAAAGTTTTATGAAAACCTGGAATGAGCATAATAGCTTTTTAATATGGATGTCTTTATCTAGTCCCAAGCATTGTGTTAATTGCTTTTTAATAGTGCTATTAAAGGGAGGCTGTCCCTCACACCCCGGCACACCTGTACAGATGATAACTATAGGTTAGATGTGAGGCGATCGATCTAAGCACAGAGTCATCATCATATTGTTGATTAAATGTCACCAAGGACCCAGTTTGTTCCAAATGCAATCAACCTGTCGAGGATTTTATTTAACCTCTAAGCGTTCTTTAACAGAGGATTTTTTTTTCCTTTTGATTCAGAATTTTTATATATTTTATCCATGACTAAAAGCTTTGAATCAAGAGCATATTCAGAAAAAAAAATAGAAGCAGAGTTTAATTCAGTAAAGAACATTTTTTAAGAAGAAGAGCTTGTTTAAATTTGAGTCTCTTCAGTCTGGTGTGATCCAGCATTGCAGTGGAAGCAGTAGAACTTGCCAGCCCCAGTCCAGATTAGATAAGCAGGAAGTGCTGAATCTGTTCTCTTTCTGCCTCCTTTTTGGTACACTACGGCTGTAAAAGTCAGCCCCTCGGTTTGCAGAAGTGATGATGGAGGCATAATTGAATAACCATGCTGATTATTGATATCGTGCAAACACACAAGCTTTTAATTGTGCCAGGCTACATATTGGGGTGAAAGAACCAAAAAAAAAAGGAGAGGAAAGGACTTCAAAAGATTTTCTTATCAAACAAATCACTTTGAAAATGTGAACTTATCAAGTATGCATGCATTATAGAGACATTATGTTCTGTGTAACTTGCTCTGAGCCCAACAACTTTCATCAAAAATGTTAATTTATGTGTCCCAGTGTTTGGGCAACTGTCAGTTTTTCTGCTTCATAATCATCAATTCATTGCAACAGCCCGGCTTCAGATAACACATTTTAAGTGGACATACTTAAATTCTAACCCTTCTAGTTTCATTATCCTTTTTCTCATACACCCCAATATTCCTGTTCCCCCCCTCCAGCCACTGTGCCAGCGAGCCCCTGTTCGCCTCGGCGTACGTCTCCAGCAGTCCCACGCAGCCACCCGTGCAGCAGATGAAGACCGCGCCTGGACTGGTCAGGAGAGCCTGGCTGAGGATGACCCTGAAATGTGGGCTCTGCTGCGGAAGGAGAAAGACAGACAGTGTCGTGGTTTGGAGCTAATCGCCTCTGAGGTACTTAAATTTGACAACAAATCAGTTCTTATTTTCTGTTTTAGTTTAAATGCAATTAATATCTTGTGGTAGAGACGGATGTTTTTCAGTTTTATTTTATGGATCAAACAATAATTACTGATATGACAAACTTATTACATGCAATAAAACCTCAGAGTATTAAGAACATTTCTAATTTGTTTGTTTATATTAAGTACAGGAAGAAAACAAAATAAATTTCACATCTGACAAATAAGATTCCTTATTATTAATCAAACTTATTTTTTAAGCAGTTGATTCATTAACCCAAACGCTCCTTAATTTCTATCCCTGTTTCTTTACTGGCCTTACCACTGAGTTTATACCTATTACCTGTAGAAAAAAGAAAGAAAAAAATGTTTTACTTTGTTCTTTGGCAAACTTTTGTTTTCTCATCCTAAAAGTATTACTACATCAGATTTAAATAAGCAAAAAGTTTCTAAATATCACTGTGTACAATTTCATTTACTGCAGAAGTAATGTCTGTCATCTCCACTTCTCTTTTACAAAACATATAAATGTATATTTTCAGTGACAGTGGAAAGGTGCCCATTTTCTGAAGGCAGTTATGTTTATTTTTTTATTAGACTTGCACCAAACAAAAGTTCCAGCAACATATTTTTGTCTAATGCAGAATAAATATTTATCACCGAGTTTCCTTTTGTTTGACAATATGAATTCTTATTTTTGTGCAAATGTAACTTTGTTTTTCAAAAACAATTTTTTTGTTGATCAAAGATATTTTAATCATTTCAAAGGATGAAACCCTCCACTATATGTGACAGTCATTACAAAAAAATAGTTTATTATTTTAATTTAACAAATGCAAAATGTTTAGGTGTTCAAGACATTAGTTTGGTTGCATATGAACATCTTTAAAACTGATGACATGTATTTCTGTATTGATTTTCTCCAGAGGATTTAATCATTCACTGGATTCCTGTACAATCTAACAAACTTCCTATTTTCAAGAATTTAGCTTCACTAAAAAACAACAAAATAAACCAGGTAATCTCAGTAAATCACATTTTAACCTCTTGAACAGCTTGATATAATTGGCTCATTTTTTCAACACAAAGTGTGACGTTTCAGGTATTCTGATTGCAGTTTGAATTTGTTTATTATTTTTTTTAGATCAGTCCCTTTAGTGGAAATTTCATCTTGCCATGATTAGGTTGGCTTGTGTTTAAAGAAACGGTGTAAGCACTTACTCGCGCTGTAAGAGTTGGCAGCACTTGTATTTTGGCAGCGCAGGTAGCTGAAAGCACTTCATCTCTGATTAACATTCTGGCAAAACAGGTGAATTCGTAGGCTGTGCTGCTGTTTGTCTGACTGAAGCCTTTTTGTTAAAGACTTTTAAAGGCTAAATGGATAGAAAGTCCTCTTTTAGTTATTACACTGAATACAGTATGGTGCATTAAGCACAACAAATAAAAAGGCCATTGCATTGAAAATTTATTGAGTGCAAAAAAGTCGTGACTTATTAATGACCAGATTCTCTGGGAATTGTATTTTATTGCACTAATTATCCTGTTTCTTCAATCCTACAAGGTTTATAGAATTGTATTTAGCATTAAACATAGTAATGATAAAACATTTATTGCAAAATCTGACTAGAACAGATAAATATCAGCCTCACTAAACATTCATTTCATTTGTCACCCACTGACAAACTGTGCAGTACAATTATTCAGAATTGGCTTCTTTAGTCATAAAACCTGCAGGAAACTGGCCTCGCTTTAAGCAAGAATAACTTTGTACTTACAGCAAAGTATTCAGGCAGCACGTTTTGTTTTCATTCCCGGGCAAGACTGCGTGAAATGGAGAATTTTACTATTCAGAAGGCCAGACAAGGCTTTATCTTCTGTTGTTTTGTTTTTTTCTCTCCTCTCCTCTTGTTTCTTCTTTGCCACAATAGTTGTTCAGCGGAGTATATCAGCCTCCTCTCCAAACAAAGCCTGACCACTCTAGTGTGAGATAAAGCTGATATCTTCATTCTGCTTCCCTCCTAACTCACTCTGCGAGGCCCATCACAGTACAGTCAGGCAGACACTGCTTGAATCAGAAGACATACATTTTTACACACATGCCCACCCAACACACACACACACACTCACACACACACACCTCAAAGCCTTGCGAAGCAAATGCACTTCCTTTGCTAATATATGCACAGTTATCTCCATAACAGACGGATGCAACAGCAAGCTGTTACTGGAGCTGTTATCTTCCTTGATCTCCTCTTTGCTCCTTGGTGAGGCATTAGCATAAGCACTCATACATGATACAGCCCAGTCAAAAAAATAAATGAATAAAAAGAGTTAAGAATGCATTTGACCGTGAATGTTAGGTCACATTCTTGGCCCTGTTTTTTGACCTGTGCCTATTTTCAGCAGAACATACTAACGTTTGTTTTTTCCCTGAAAGAGAGAAGTTATAGTAAAAGGGCCTGAAAATTGTATCTCAACATGTTCAGAGACATTTATTACATTATCTTGTATCCTCCAGCAGCTTGGCGATAAGCACTGTGAAGTGTAGAGTGTTAGTCTATGGATGTCCAGAGGTTCAATACTGTAATGATTGCCTCTTGCCAGAGGGGGATTTCTCACTATCACTTAACAGACTTTAATTTGCCGTCCTTGTCCCTTCTATCCTCTCATTTCATTGATCTAAGTGTGTGTGTGTGCTTGGTTGTGTGTTCTCGCCACAGAATTTCTGCAGTCGAGCAGCTCTGGAAGCTCAGGGTTCCTGTCTGAACAACAAATATTCAGAGGGCTACCCAGGGAAAAGGTAACTGTTTATTCAGCCACACCTCACCTTATTAACACTGCTGAGATTCTGTGCTTCAGGACATTTTGCTACAGACTTGTGAAAAATAAAGACGCACACGGACACATTCCAATTTATACTTTATTTTTTAGACAGCCTGTGATACACACCTTAACCATATAATAAATAATCCACAGCCTCTGTCTTGCTAAAGTGATAACTGTATGTTTTTTGTTTGTTTCCTGTTGTGTCTTTTTGGATAATTCACATTTATCAGCAGCAAACTGAAAGCTGGCATGCTTTGAATGTTAATGTTAATGTTTGATGCCTTTTGAGTCCTGGAATACAAGCTTCTCATAAATCTCCCTCCCACTGTATGTGTTTTTAATTTTTATCCCCCCACCCAGCTTCCTACTCATCTGCTGCTTTACGCTTTAATGTAATGAAACAAAAGGATCATTTCATTGATTTAAAGGTTTGTGTTGTGGCTGTGTTGTTTCTTTATCTGCAATTTTGCTGAAATGTTTTTAAGCATTTTTCACCTGACATGCTCTGAATCTGTTGTAGCACTCTGGAATCAGCATTGGTTGATTTACCTTTTTTTTTTAACCATTTGCTCCGTTTATGACAAATGCCAATGGGTGTAGAAGCCTTTTGATGAAGTGGTTTTAATCTTCTATGTAATAATTTATTAAATGACTGTGTGAAAGTATTTCCTTTGTACTGAATAATCTATAAAAAGTGTCCTTCCATCTGACATTAAAGATGAGCAAAATTAAACTAATTTCACCTTAACCTCGTGAGCTCAGTCATAAATCTTGATAAATGATAAATAACGTTGACTTATTTGAGTCAAGGATGTCTTAATACTGGATTATGAAGCTCCCAAAAATATCAGTAGTATTGTAATGTGTATGCTTAAATTGCATCAAATGAAAATTTATTTTAGCATATTTGAAAATCCTCTTTCTCAACCTTATCTGCAGGTACTACGGTGGAGCAGAGGTGGTTGACCAAATCGAGCTTCTGTGTCAGAAACGAGCTCTGGAGGCCTTCGACCTGAACCCAGAAAAGTGGGGTGTCAACGTCCAGCCGTATTCTGGTTCTCCCGCTAACTTTGCTGCCTACACCGCCGTGCTCAAGCCCCACGAACGTCTCATGGGCTTAGACCTGCCTGATGGAGGACAGTCAGTATTCACTGCTTCTTTTTTTGTCACTTTTATTCAATGATTATTAACACTAGTGACTTGGTGTTTTAATAATTATACTTCTGCACAAGTTATTAGGCTAAAATGATTATTTCTTCAAATATAAAAGCTGTTTTTCAGAATAAAGCTGTGTACATTTGCTTTTTTGTGTCTCCAGTCTGACACATGGCTACATGTCTGATGTGAAGAGGATCTCTGCAACCTCAATCTATTTTGAGTCCATGCCCTACAAGTTAAATGTAAGTAGATATATCCAGTAAAACGAGGCATATCAAAATAAAATATATCTATTACAAATACTTAAACACACCAACATACTGTTTATACACAGAAGTATTCATTTAGGTTATTATTAAACTAGAGTTAGCCTCGGCTGACCTGAGGGTATTTGTCTGACTTCTTGTTAGGGAGCCTTTAGAAAATTATGTTTTAACCCCTGGGCTGACAGTTGCAGCCATAACTTTTTTTTGTTTGTTTGTTTTAATAATTGAATTGATTTCATACGTTATAAATTATATGTGACGACCTAGACTAATAACTTACTGCTTCTTTAAATCTAACTTTTTTAATATAAGTTATTTGGGTATTTAAGGAAAGATTAAATGTTCTACATTTATTTTTAAAGGGGGTATTATGCAAAATGTACTTTTTTGAGCTTTATATCTTTTTATAATGTCATTCTCACATCAAACACATACCCAGAGTGTTGCTTTGCCTCATTCATGCATGTTTGAGAAATCCTTGAATCTCCTGCAAAAACGATTGTTCATAAAAAGCACCGCCTATTCACCCAAAGCTGCTTCCTGGAGCTCAGTCTGCTCCCTTTGGTGGTTTTCAAACCGTGACTTTTTCAAATCACGGTATACCTTGGTATCCTGCCCATGCATATTTCTGAGTTAGTTTCCAAAACCAATATTATATAATGCTTCATTTTATACAACAAAATACAACGCTCCTGCAAAACAGCATTAAGGAGTGATGTGATGACCGTGCTGAAGCGGTAGGAAGTTCTTAAAGAAACAGAGGTTAATTTCAAGGTGTTTAGATAGACTATGATTCAAAGTCCAATTTATTTTTGATACAGAGCATTTTCATAACAACTGAAGGTAACATAGTTACTTGATTGTGGTATAGATTTGAACTATGTGCCTGGGAAATCCATAATACGCCTCTTTATTAGATTTTCTTTCTTTGCTTACACTTTGAAGATAGAAGTCAGTGTGACTTTATTCCTAACACAAGAAAATATAAACCTGACAGACACAACAGTTACCTACTGAAAGTGTGTGTTTAAGTTGATGTATAACCGCTCTTCATAATGCAACCATACACTCACTACACTGTATAATACTAAATAAAACATTCTGAAATCTTTCAAATATATGCATGTACATACCACATACAATAGCTATAATTCAGTCTGTGGTATATCTAATGTATTTTATTCTGAGGGATTATGGTTCTGTGATAGTGTTGGTAGCAATTGATGGATGGCATAGAGGGTCTGCATGTCCAGACCTGCTGATGTATGGGCAGGCAAGACCCCTCTGTGGGAAAGATAATGGGAAATCGACAGGCCGGCCAGCATCACTGGCTCTGTCTTCACAATGAGCAGGTTGATGGAGTGAGGGGGCATCCATAGAAGTGCTCTGGAGATGGGAGATTTTCAGGTTGTCTAAATAAAACTTCCTCTCCTCTCTCTTCCCCCCTTTTTTCATGTTTCTGACACTTTATTCTCCGTTGTAACTGTCTCCTGCTTTGTTTTTCTGCTAAATCCAGCAAACTTGTATTGTCGCTACTTGAATGTTTGGAGGAAAATTAGAAGACTGGACCCACTGGTCATTTGATGTATATCTGAACTCCATCCTTTGATTTATGCATTAACTTGCATGTTTTTTAAAATAACCCTGATCATTGAAAGAAGCAGGGAGAGCCTTAAAACCAGCTTCATCTGTTCAGCCTCATTGCACCAATTTAGCAGATTCCTAAAAGGCTGAATTAGGATAAGTAGCGGTGCATTACTGCAATTGCTCCATCTTCCTGCACAATATGATAGGTGTAAATGTCTCCCTTAGATAGATTCCTTCCCCTTTTAAAGTAGCCAAAGTACTTCAATTGCAGCAGCTTCAAATGGAAAAATCTCTCCTCCGTGTCGATATGCTCACTCTTGATCTCCAAGTATCTGACTTTTTTTTTTATCTTCTCATGTTTCTTTTTACCCTGACCCTTACTCTCCTACGTATATTCTCATATTCCTCCTCCACATCCTCTTTATTCGTTCTTCTTTCATTACCTTTTCTCTCTCCTCTCACTTTTTACTTCTTTTTTTTTTTCGCAGCCAGCAACGGGACTCATAGACTACGAGCAGATGGAGATGACAGCCAAGCTGTTCCGGCCCAAGCTCATCATCGCTGGCACCAGCGCCTATGCTCGCCTCATTGACTATGCCCGCATCAAGAAGGTGAATTGAAATCCCTTTATTCAAACAACCTCACCCTGTTTTCACCCTGTCCTTGCTTTCTTGCTACCTGTTTTTTCTCACTTCTCTCTGTAAGTGAGGTTAGACCAGCTTTTGTCCTCCAATGTTAAACTAATTCAGCCCTTTCACTGAAATGTCAAACACACCTCCCACCTTTTTAAAGTTGCATCTGACCTGAGCAGAGTTTGTCGCAGGGATCATTTTACCTTGCATTTGAGGTACTTTCTTAAATCCAAATCATTCACTTTTTAAATGCTTTATAGCATTTCCAAATACAAATTGTTTTGGTCTCAATAAACCATTTTTATGGAGGGAGTTTTGTTGCCTGGTAAACTCTCAGCACAGTAGCAACTTCTAAATGCACACTTGACTGCCCACTTTCATGGCGCACAAGAGGACCCTTTATCTGTTTTGTTATACCAACCTGCTGATTCACTTCATTCACTCCATGACTGCTTCCCTTTGTAGCACAGCTCCACTTTAGATAGTACCATCAGATGGAGTGTCCCACCATTACAGAGCTGTGTTTTTATTAACCACCATAACCACTCCATAGCTGGGCTTTTTACTGGCGTGCCACCTCGATCTCCTCCGAGTTTTTTTACTCTGCTGGCCTCCGACCATTTCAAAACATGCTCTCGTGTTCTTTACTCACTTTGCCTTCCTTTTTTCTCCTAATACACTGATCCAGTTTAGCAAAAAGAAAGAAGATTGCCCTTATAATGCATTTTAATTGCAACAGTCAAAAGATTTACTGTTCTGATCAGTTGCCAGTGAGTAGTTTACATTTTAGCAAGCTATTTATTGTTTCTGCCTTTTTCAATAAATGCTGGCAAGTGAAAGCATGGATTTATTGAATGTTGCCATAATATTTCAGGCCTCTTAAGACTGCAGATGAGAGTGTAATTACACATCATGAAATATGTTCCCTCTGAGAAAATAGGTAATGCCAGCAGATGAAGAGTAAGTTATCAAATCTTAATCATGCAGAGAAGATGCAAACGTAGAAAAGCTAAGAGCTTATCTTTTATCTTAAATTTCAACATAGGAAGCCAAATAAAATTGTTTACATGAGTCATAAAGGCTTGCAGCAGCATGTGGTGTAGTTTGATGGCACTGAAGCAGTTTCTGGCAGCACTTTCACTTTGGTCTCATTCAATTTCCTGTCATGTTTTCTTTTTTTGTGCTTTTTGTATCAGCTATGCACAGAAATTAATGCGTACTTGCTGGCTGACATGGCGCATATTAGTGGTTTGGTGGCAGCCAAAGCAATCCCTTCCCCCTTTGAACACGCTGACCTGGTCACTACCACCACGCACAAGTCCCTCAGAGGAGCTAGGTAAGAATGGTCAATGTGCCAAAGAAGCAAAAGACGGGAACAAATTAAATAATCAAGTATAACACAGAATTTTATTTTACGTTTGTGATGACCCTCTCCAGTCCACTAGGTGTCTCTGTTTTTCTTTTCCTTCAGGGAGTCGGCAGAAATACGCTCAGGCTGTGGGTTTTGTCTTGTCTTGAGTCAGGCTGTGACAAATGGGGACAAATGCGAGAGGTCCCAGGTTCAAATCCCGGACGAGCCCCCATTTGTCACAGCCCGACTCAAGACTATGACAAAAATGGGAGACAGACGAGCGGATCTGATGAAGAAAGAATAATTTATTCTAACAAAAATGAAGAAAAGAGTTGTCTGCCACAGCCCATGAGCACAACACTGCTGCCTGCTGCCACCAGGTCCAACCTGGAGGCCAAAACCCAGCAGCCGTAACTGGCGGGAAACCCGCATTTTAACCCCCAGCCTGAGCATACTCCCGCCGACTCCCTGAAAGAAAAGAAAAACAGAGACACCTAGTGGACTGGAGAGGGTCATCACAGTTATGAAATTGCTTTGTCATATATTGGTTCTGTTCTCTCTAGGGCTGGCCTCATCTTTTATCGTAAAGGTGTTCGCACAGTAGACAAGAAAGGAAAAGAAATCATGTACGACCTGGAAGACAAAGTCAACTTTTCAGTCTTCCCCTCCCTCCAAGGTGGTCCTCACAACCATGCCATTGCTGGTGTAGCTGTGGCCCTAAAGCAGGTCTGTCCAGCGCAAATACCCATCTTTAGCTTGAACAAAGAAAAAAGTAACTTGATTTGTAATACTAGAATACTAATACTAGTGCTTTGGTGTGTCCAGGCACAAGCCCCCATGTTCAGAGACTATATTACCCAGGTACTTAAGAACTCCAAGGCCATGGCTTCAGCTCTTCTCAGTAAAGGCTACACACTGGTATCAGGTAATCTAACATGTTTTTTTGTTTGTTTGTTTTTTACTCCTACAAAAGACATTGATCTATTGTACGGCAAAGAAGCTCACCTGCCACAAAATGCAAATTCCTCAGTGGGGTGGGGGGGACAAAGGTTTCATTTAAATTCATGATGTGCAAATGGACTTATGCTTGTACAGCTGCCTTGTCAGTCAAGAAAATAAAATCTGATGAAAGTGGTTGTTTTGTGATTGCGAGCAAATACTTGACTCTTGTTTAGCATTTAATACGCTGGCCTCAGCTGCTTTTTGATGTATAGCCCTAAATTGATACCCTTTTAAAAAAAATCTCAACTTGTTTGTGCTTACACTGCAGCTTGTACATACTCGCGTTTTAAATACTGTCTTACTAAAGAAAAAAAGATTAACCTTTGGAACACTGATTTAAAAAAATAGTATTTATTCAAAGCATGTCAAAGCAAATACAGATTTGAAGTGTTAAAACATCCTTCTTAGGCTGACAATATTTAGGAGGCTTATAAAAAAGCGTTTCTGTAGCTGAAGTCCAGTTTGAAAATAGTTACCTGTTTTGTGTCTCGGTACATGGAGACCACAAGTTAATCAATTCAAATACCTGAGATCTAAAATGAAGGTGGATCTGTTTTATTTTGCACTCTGTAAATAAAACATTAAGTGTGTAAAACTTTGGATTTTATTAAAAGTATTGGTCTTTTTTTATCAATACTTTTTAAAAAGTTGTCATGGATCTTGAAAAACGATAATCACCTCAGATCACCAACCTACAAGTACAAGAAATACTTGAGCGTTTTCATGACATGTTTTGATACCCGTGATTAGTTATTCTTTTATAAATTTCCGATTCTGTCCTCCCCGCTGCAGCCACAACCCACACGTATGAGGTTGATGTATGATTTTATGATTTATTTGGAGGAAGTAAACCCTGGAAAGATTAGCGGCGACTTCAGTATTGGAAGCTGCTTGGAATCCAAATATATAAACTGCTCATTTATCATCTTCTGGAGATAAGTCTTTCTGCAGACGCCATGACAATGACAGAACATGTGGGATTGTAGCATCTGTCACAACAAGTGTGGCTGAAGCCTAACTTTAATCAAAACTTGTGCAGCATCTTGTAGTAGGTGTGACTTGTAGCGTGCCGGTACTATCAAGTGGGAGCACTTGGTATCTGAAGGCTGGGGATGGATACTATTGGCCCTCCCACTGATCCACATCCTCGTATCTTTTACTCATTAGTGGTAAAATAAAAGGAAAAAATATATAAAAAGTTATCATATATAAGTTTGAAAAATGTAACCATGGCACATCACTGATTAGATGATATAAATGTGTATTCCAGGTGGGACCGACAACCACCTGGTTCTGGTGGACCTGCGGCCTAAAGGCATCGATGGGGCTCGAGCTGAGAGGGTGCTTGAGCTCGTGTCCATCACCGCTAATAAGAACACGTGCCCTGGGGACAAGAGTGCCCTGACCCCTGGTGGCCTCAGGCTGGGTAAGGAACTGTTTTAAATGTTAAACTAGATTTGTAATAATTTTCATACATAATCACTTTTTATATGTCTGCTCTTTAGTTGTAGTACACTGCTCTGTAGTTATTTATCTTTTTAAACAGCTCCAGTTTCCCATCAACCATCAGATTTTGTGTAGTTTTGACACATTGTTGTGTATATTTACAGTTCTAAAGGCTGGTTTGTCCAGAAAAGTAAAAAAAAAATAATAACACTTCATTTTTCTTTAGGTGCTCCAGCTTTGACTTCCAGACAGTTCAAGGAAGATGATTTTGTACAAGTTGTTGAGTTCATGGATGAAGGTTTCAAAATCGCTTTGGACGTCAAAAAGAAGACGGGTAGGATCGCAGTGTTGTCTTTTATGTCAAAGCAGAGTGCATTTCTGTGTGAAAATGACTGAATTATATCAAATTGCATATAAATGATAAAACAAAGGAGGCGGAGTTATTGTCCTTTGATGTTTTGTGACTTCAGGAAAGCTCCAGGACTTTAAGAACTTCCTTCTCCAGGACCCAGAGACGGTGGCTCGTATCGCCGATCTGCGGCACCGGGTTGAGGCTTTTGCCAGGCCGTTCCCCATGCCTGGGTTCCCCGACCATTAGGCCAGCCAGCGTGGAGTCACAGCTCTGTAACAGCCAGGTGGCAGACAGCTGGCCGGGCAGACGTGTGCACGGTGAAAATGGAAAAATGTCATGGTAGTAAAATGTGGATGGTGCCTGAGAATTGGAACGACTCAAGTTCACTTTTCCAGTCAGATCTAGGTAACCACTTTTTTTTTTATATAACTTCTTTGCTGTCAATCACAAGTCTATTCTTGTAAAATCATATCTTTCAGTTTGTGGTAAATAAACAAATAAAAAAAAAAAGAGTGATGACAGATTTTGCACAGCAGAACCCTGTTATCTATGTTGTGTGAAGATTATTCTCAGCTGTCTTCACACTACTCATTTAAGGCAAGTGTGCAGAAAAAGAAAACGTCAAATCAAAGAAAGACCAACATTTTATCTCAGTCTCTGACTTTTCTAAGTGAAAAATATTAGCTTTAGGACACATGCAGAGTCTTAATTTTTCTAAAGATTTCTAACCAGCTTCACTCCTCATTGTGTTCACAGTATGTTTGTAGATGACAGTTTGATCCGAGGTGGTTTTGTCCAAACATGAACTTGTATTTTTTTTTATTTTTAGAGATTGAGGGACCAGTTTAAAATAGAATCAGTTTATTAAACAGGTAAGATTAAACAGAATGTGGACTAAATATAATTTATTTACTTTAATACACTACAGGTCGTGCTCAAATAAAATGTTCAAAGTGGATTAGGATTTTATTTGAAGTTTTATTAGACGTCATCATGTTTAGTCAAATTTAGTCATTTTGCTTTAACACCATTTCAGCATGTTCTAGATGTCATTTTTGCTTTTTATTTTTCTAAGACAATGTTATGAATGGAAAAACATAAATATTTCCTTCTGATAATTCTTTCTTTCCGTTCAGTTTGTTTACAATAAAAACAGATTTTTTATATATTTTAAAAAGCTGTATAATTTCCAAAATTTCAAATCTGTTTACAAGAGCATGTTTATTTGTTAAAAGGCTATTTGTGTCTAATATGACTTTAAGGTATTCTTTAATGATTAAAAGTACAAATTGATTTAAAAATGTTTGAGTTTTAGTTTAGCTGGTTGACAGTTTGACTCGTCATCACTGCATCAGTGAGGGAGGAAGATTTGTTTGTAAAATGTTCTGAGCAGCACAACTAAGAAATATAATTAAATAAGGGGGTTTGCACAAAGTAAATCTAAAGCAGTTTTATATTTTTGACATTCAGATTTATTAAAATGTCTTTGCCAAAATGTACCTGTCAGTATTTTTGCTATGATGTTCATTCATGTACTGTTGCACACTGCAACAATTTCACTGTTTTACACAAGATTTAATTAATTTTATTAGCATAATCCTAATAAAATTTAATCATGGAATAAATGGTTTGTTGTGTTTTTATTATCAGTTTATCACAGCTTGTTGACTGAAATAAAACTGATGTTGGAGGTTTGTTTCTTAAGCCTCACTCAAGATATATTTGATCACAATCCAGCAAATCAAGTACAAAAAATAAAACTCTATTACGCCACACCAAAATCAAAGATTACTGAAAAGTAACTTCATTTTCTTGGCTTGAAACTTGTTCAGTTGTCGTGAGAATAATGCACTGAACCCAGTGACGAAAACGGAAACCATAAAACTATTTTCCATTTCAAGTATTACCTTCGGGGCCAGATTAAATGTTAATGAGGACCAGATTTGGCCCGTGGGCATTGAAGTGTGTTTAGATGAAAAAGCTGTGAGTTTGCTTTGGTTTAAATAATTGTATCCTGAAAAAAATACAAATTAAATGAGTTTTCAGGATTACAGCTGAAATATTTGTATTTTATGGTTCTTATGTTTGTTCTGTGACTGATTTTGATATTGATGTAATTTTCCTTTTTTTTTTTCATTCAATGAAAACAAGTTTATATTTAGTTTCAACTTTATTACATTTAAATTATTGCATTAGCATTTACTAATTAATATTACATAACTTCTGGTGTTACCTGTTGGAAAATCAAACAGCAGAATAAGTAATAAATGGGTCAACAAGCTTCTGCTGAACTTCATGACCTGCTGAGGAGGTGATGTCATCATTTCAATCAGGTGTGTTGGAGCACTAACAGCAAACTATCTCTGAATTGCCTTAAGACTGAATCATTGGACTTTCTTTTTTTGCATCTTCCAGTAATCACCAACACATATAATATATGTAATAATATTCAACCTGATGCTGGGGATTTCTTCTATACATGTAAGTTCTGACCTCCTGCTTCCTGAGAACTTTGTTTAAATGTTTGTGAGCTGCTGGAAGATGATATGGTGTGATGAGAAAAAACATGTTGCTGTTGGTTCTGTCCACTCCATTTATTACACCTGTTTAAATGATAGCTTTATGAAAGCTTTTAACTTTTTTAGAATATTTGGACAGCTCTGTCTTTTTTTAAACAGTCTGAGCGTTCTCTGTACATTTTAAGAAAAGGTCTGACAAACCATCACTAAACAAGGGAAAAAAAGGTTTTGTTGAACAAATTGTACATCTCTAATCCTTATTTGCATTTATGTGTCAAAAACCTGTTCATTATGTGAGCAATGTCTAAGCATTTATCTTTTCATTCACTGTCATGCCCCCCCACGTCTCGTGAAATTGTGCATGACATTATTTACCATGTTTCATTGAAATCACTTTAGTTTTTATAATTTTTTTTCATGATGTTCTTAGTTTAAAACTGGCATGAAAACATTTCTTAATTTTTTTTAAATTATTGATATAAAAGCTTCATTTTATTTTTTTGTCACATGTTCAGATAATCAGATAAAGTATAGACATGTTTATGGTTTTGCTATAGCTCTAAACACTGTTTGACCACATTCATTTGATTTTTCTCAGTGTTTTCCAGATTTAAGCTATTCTTCGACTTGTCAGAACCTCCTGTTTGTTACTGGATTCACATTTTTTTTTGTTGGTGTTAAAATCAAAATGTTTTTGGGTCAAAGTCCTCTGTTTGCAGTTTGTGATAGATCCACTGTAATCCTGATCTATTTCTTTACATCATTCATCTATGTTGCTTTAACAGCAGAGAGGATTATTAAATAGTCTTTTGGAAAAGAAAAAGGTTCACAAGCAATGAAAAAGTACTCCTCACTTGTAATTGTCATAATTGTACACGGTACAACCAATCTGCTGCGTTTCCCTGTAATGTTTGTCATTTATCAAAACCTTTAAAACTCTCAGCTCGGCCAGAACAGAAAAACACACACGTTCACACACACAGTTTCAAATGAAAAGATGATCAAATTAAATTCCCTTGCTAGCTGATCTGACAATAAATCATGGCTGTTTAATGAGGAGGGGGATAAATGACACTGTCAGCAATTAATTAGAAATGTGTCTTCAGCCTGTCATGTCTGTGTGAGATTAGGTTTGTGTCGAAACGGTACACACAAGTGTATCTCTGTCACTTCATTACCTGTCATAATTAAACCTGCCAGTACTTGATATGACCACGTAAAAAAAGGGGGGGGATCTAAATATAAACTGGATGAGCCGTCTGTTCAGATGTAACTATGTTCCAACACTTATTTATACATTCAAGCCACACTAATGCATTGCAATTATCCAATAATGAAAGACAAGTACTCCTAAAGGCATCACTTCAGTGCATCTAGATGTTGTTCAATAATCCTCCCACAAAACACCGACTGTTACTTTAACTAATCTCTTTTAATAAAATGCCTGAATTGATCAATATTAGACACTAATTGAATTTTCCACCTCTGAGATCTGATGATTTGAGATCCCCACAAGGAAATTAGAACTTGTAAAAAATAAAATAAGAAGAAACGGATGCAGTGAATATGAATTGCACAAAATGACGTGATCTTTTAGTTTGTAAACACTGAATTATTTTTGAAACCTGAAGTTCAGCATTTTAGCCATCACTATCTTGGTGTTTTTAACACTGAGCAAACACTGCATCTGACAAAGAGCTGTGAAAAGTTGGACCTCCCACTGGGCTGCAGCTTGTCAATCAAAACTTGGCTGGTATGAGAATTTTCCCCAGATGTATAAATAAACTTCTTTTTTTTTTTCGAACCACACAAGTCACCCCCTGCCTGTCATTAGACAGCGAGCACTCCTGTATTTATTTTTCAGGGGCAGAAGTCGCTCTGCATCCTGCATCTGCAAAAATAATACATTTTACACGTTGAGCCAGAACAAAAGAGAAATGCTTTTAGGACCGGTGTAAATGTGAAACATGAAGCTGGGTAAAATAAAAAAAAAAAGACATGTTTGGAGACAATTCTTGAGTCAAATAAGAGTTTCAACTCCAGGTGAAATATTTCCTGGCATGAAGAGTGTGTGTGTTTGTGAGGATATGTAAGATTGGGCATGTCTAAAACAGACCGTTATTTCTAATTTACACAGGTTTTCCTCTTTGTACCTGGACCTGAAGCAGTTTTTTTTCACACCTGAAACAGGAATCTAATAATAGAAATGTGTCTGAAACAAACTTCTTGCTCCTGAAGCAATGAGAGATTCTAGGAACAAAACTGAAAATTCTGCATAAATCTTATTTTCATTCTTTATATTGTAAGAGTGTTAGTGATATTTTGGGGATTCATGCTACCTGTATGTTTTTCTATATATTTTGTTTTCTCAAGTAGCTGTAGTATTCTTGTTGTGAACTTTGTTTGAATATTTTTTATTTTAAGATTTGCAGAATATTTGGTATTAATATGGCAAAAAAAAACATGCAGATAAAAGGTTGTTTCTGTAGAAATCCTTAAAAGATTAATGACCCTGTAATGAGATGTATTGAACAGATCCATCAAAGTTTTTGCAAAAGAGATTGAGATTTATTCTTTAATTGGTAAAAACTGCATTAAAACTTTTGAATTCCAAAATAAATTTCAAATGTCTTTTTTTAATTTTTGCTATTTTAATTAAAAAGTGAAGTGAAGGTCAAAACCTCTAGCCTACTAACACGTAACGTTGTAGCATTCTGACCAGATTTCCTCTTTGATTTTGATGCTCCAGCTTTAAAACGATAAAAAGCTTCACTATCTGAACAATATCAATGGATCTGCCCAGGGCCTCCGAACAACAACTCACCAACGCTTCTGCCTCCTGTTTTTGCAGCGTGTCCTATTTACTTATTTATTCATCCCTCCTCCACCACCACCACCACTCCCATTCATTACTTCCCTTCTTATCTCGCACATTAAAATTAATCCTCGTCTAAAAATATCTGCTCATGTGGAGGAGATGGACTTTCTTGGTCTTCTTTTTGCTTTTCACAAAAGTTCAAAATGTTGCCACATCAACTTGTGAGGAGTAAAAATGAGAAAAATCAACCTTTTTTTTGTACACAGCAAAAATGCCAGTGTTAATTTCAACACAAACAAAGTGTCTGTAGAAAATACTGATCTGTCTGACATGAGGTGGAAGAGGGCGGGGCTTCTCAGAATACTTCTTTCAACACTGCATGGTGTTATATAACAACACTGTTAAGTGTTATGTAAGACTTAACAGTGGGTGGAGCTTATTTAACACTGTCAAAATGTAATATACAGCTCTGGAGAAACTTTACATTTTATCACCTGCCACTAAAGGCAAAGTACCGTGTGTGTGTGTGTGTGTGTGTGTGTGTTCTGTTTATTTGCAGCCTGAGCAAAATAGCTCATGAATCACCTGATGTATTTTAATAAAACTCAAAGCAGTTTTTGAATAAAATCAAATTTATTTACAACAGTTGGTCAAACCGATTCAAGATGGCTACCACAGCTAATTAACCTCGGCAAAACAAAAAGAATATGGCTTTAACTCAGGCAGTTTTGCAGATATTTAGCTGAGTCTGAGTTCTAACATGTTGCATTAAATCGTAATTATTATAAAAGGCAATGAGTGATTATATAGTATATTTCTTTATGGAATGCTAGGCCTTTAACTTCATATTATGTGGTGTGGGGGGCATGTACACATACACAGAGAACTGCAGCCCACAAACAGACAGAACCCACTGGGCAGGTCACCACACGGCTGGATGAAGCATATTGTGTTTAAATATGTCCACAGACACACTCTGAGGCATAAATGGGTCCATGCAGCAACTAGAAGGCAGATTGTCTATTAGGCAGTGTGTTAGGAGACCTCAGGCCCTGACACTGAGATGGTTTGTGTGTCATTAAAGCAGGATTGTGATGCTGACTGAAGGTACACAAACAAACATGCTTCATTCACTAATCCCTCTAACAGAAGGGGGGAGGACAAGCCAGTAGGAGATGCATATTTGTAGATGCTTCTGATTCTTTCTTTGTACATGAGTTTAAAAAAAAACATATTTTTTAATAGACAGAATTATTCCATGGTTGGAAATGGTCTCTCTGACCCACACACACACACATTCCCCTCATGGTTTTCTATTTTGGTCCTTTTTATCTGCAACTTCATATCTCAGCATGTGTTCATGTGTGACTTACTTATCCCAGCAGTGCTGGATTTGTGCAGTGATTAGCTCAATAAATGTGTTTCTTTCTTTCTTTTTCTGGGATAATTAAAAGCAATGGTCTGTTTTGCAAACCCAACATTGGTTTAATAAAAACCAACCACAGATAGTGACAGTTCAGTGCTATATATATATATATATATATATATATATATATATATTATTTTTTTAACTGCATGAGAGGAATCATGGTTTAAAACTTGTTGGTAATTGGGAGGAAAATGTTCCATTGATCTCCAAATATAATAAAATATAATTGGATGTAGATGTATCTCAGTCTTCTGCTGTTTGCTCATGGTCAAGTCGCGTATGCAAGGGGGGCACAGGTTGTTCACAGGGTTTAGTTTGTTTTGCACAGTGCAGTGTGAATGTGAATAACATGTAAAAAATCTTGCAGTTTTGGTCCCCAATCGAACCGAGTCTACCGGACTATCAGGTGTGAATACGACCTTAAACTCCACTGCTTGAACATGTAGATACACATTTAATAAAATTGTTACATTTTATATCAAATGTTTTTAATCCTTAAATACAGAGAAGGTTGTAGCTCACCACTCCTAAGCAGGCCGTTATTTTAGTCTGGTTTTGTTTTCCGTGTAGTAGATCATAATATTCACTGGTCAGAAAACCATTGTAACACAGAGTTGTGTAATATCCCTTTAATGTGAACTAGGCCTTTAACTGTAACAGTAAAACAGCTGCAGCCCCACACAGAGCCGTCACAAAGATCAGGCTCTGAAGGGATTTACTCTCCTAAATGTCACATTAAAGTAACTCATTTGAGCTTTGAAAGTACATTACTGCAAGTGTGGCATATTTTAGTAACTATGACAGGTGGGTTAATTATCATAAACAGAAGACGTATAACAAAACTGTCAAACATTTTTATCCCAATTAAAAGGGTTTAATAAGGAGAAAAAAGTTATTCTATGAACAGCTGATCATTTAAAACTGATACTTTTTTAAAATTTTCTTTACAATATTTATTTGTTGCACAAGGTGAGACAGGATGTTCTGGATCAGTGAGGTGACAGCTGGAGAGGGGGGTCTGGTTAAACTTGGTACCCCTGGAGTTGCCTGAAGGACCTTTTTGTTTTGTTTAGAAGTCGGGTCTGTCTTTCTTCAGGCTCTTGTAGTCCGTGTTGACGGCCACAAACTGTGGAGGGAAGGTGGAATACATTTAAATCTGCTTTGCTTAAATTAAATTTAACAGCGCTGTCTTCAAGAGGGCATGTAAAAAGTGAAGCAAGACTTAAAATGTTTCCTTTTTTTCTTCTTCAGCCAACACAATCATCCAAACATAATTTACTATTATCTTTTTTTCAATCCCTTCAGTTCTATGCAGCTAATGGAAACTATATTCATGCTTTTGCAGTGATTTTACTTTCCTTGTGTATATTTCCTGATCTGCCATTGAGAGCGTCACCCTTTCTTCATCCCTGTCTCCCCTCCTCATTATGATTATTGTTTGGACGTCAGTGGAATTCTGATGCGAGACCTTTGCCTCGCCATGGAGAATTAAACATGTCGAGTTCTGACCTTTTTGTCTGCAGCAACTTCAATTCCACTGGCACGTACCAGAGCCTTGAAAACCTCACAATTTTTTTTTTCCTAAGATAAAATATCATCCACATAGTTGTTTTTTCAGCTCTTTTTAGTCAGCGTGTGGCGTTAACGTGCTCACGACTTTACCAAGATCTTTGGCCTTTGTTACGCTGCAAAAAAGCTTTTGGCTTGTTTTTGAAAAACACTTTTGTGATTCTTTGTTTGTAAGAAGGCTTTATGCCAGCACTGATTTGTTTAACTCCCCTCTTTTGGTGCGTTTTCAGGCTGATAATGATTGGGTGGGATTTTGAGAGAAACGATGCCTCTCTTGTCTGGATTAGTTTTCTGGCGAGCGGGAAGGCAAGTCGTGTAGCGTGTGATGGGAGTTGTCACCTTGTATTGATAGGTTGGATCGAGCTTGTTCCAGGGCTCAGAGTTGTTCTTTTTGTCCCAGAGGCTGAAAAATGGGAGAGGATGTTGGAGAGTGTGAAAAGAACAAAATAAATAACAATTGTGTGCAGACTAAAAGAATAAGAAATGATGTAACTACAATAAATGAGACTCTTTACACACAGTGGATGGAGAGAGGGTCTGTGTAAGGAGGGGGGTGATTATGAGATGAACCCAGCTCAGTGAATTGGCAGTTCTCCCCCGTTCATTAACCAAAGTCTGGATTTCACAGCTCTCCACTGCTACGGTCCATCCTTTCACTCCCCCCCCCCCCCTCCAGCAACACATTATGTCGCCAGAGCACAAACAAAAAGACAGAGATGGCAGAAGGAGTGTGTCCGTCCTCCCTCCTCTTTCCCGTGTCCATTACAACAAACACTCAACAGCCTGAGAGGGAAGCGGACACTGACCACGACACTCATCAGCAGCTGGTGATGAGGTCAGGCTTTATGGCTGACCCTCAGGGGAAAAAAAACAGGCCTGAAATGGGAAATAATCCATCTACATTCACTGCTTGTGTGGTCAGAGTTCAGAGTGGAGCTCTAAAATGTGGACGTTTTGAAGGATTTTTCTTTTTTTATGTCATTTTTTAAAATATTTTTTATTTTTGTAAATATATGACACCTAAATTAACACTTTAGAGTTGCAGGTGCAAATACTTTGTTTTCTTTGTTAGCTTCCATAGTATTCAGGTTTTAGATTATTGTTACTTTCAATAAGTTTTGATGTTTAAGACATGAGGAAACATGACCTTTTTGAGTTTACCAGTCATGTTTAGTTATGTAAAATAATTCAAGATTTGTTTAACTTTTATTACATTTAATGAATTCATATTTTCTTTTGTCACCACTAAACAAATTACGTTTTGATTTTTAAAATAAGAATAAAAGCTGTAACCAGCGCAATAATGCATTTACTCTTAACTTTAAATAAAACCTACCTCCTTTAGTATTACTTTATAGCTAACAAATGCAAGCAGCTGAAGTTGTTTCAGCTGAGTTTATGATTTTTACTCATTTGCTTCCTCCTCTGCTTTGTTACAGTGTTTGTGTAATTTCTCTTACTGCCACTAGGGGGAAACATAAAGTCTGACTCAGAATAATGAGCTCAGCTTTAGGTCATTGTTTCACTGATTTATTTATTTGGAAATTTGTTTCACTGATTTTTCTAATACAGACATACAGTACATGTTTTATTTTCTTCATTTGCATTATGTTTCTCACAATATCAGGGGGAAAAAAGCAGAATATCACAACCTTCCATGGTTAAAAGTTGGGCAACATTTATGCAGCTAATTTATTTCTCCTCCCTTAATCTCAGTTTAATAGTTGTGACCAAAAAGCTTTGATGCAGATTTGACTCATCCAGAGGTTTGTTCTTCTTCTGATCTTAGATTTGATCAGAAATTTTTATGTAAAAGTGCAACTAAGATATCAAGTGAAGTGAAACATTGGCATAATATATTTTTGGTTTATTGCAGAATCAATCAAATAACATTATAGCCAATGTTTTAGTCCAAAAACCAGTTTCACTTTAAAGATGCTTGTGAAAGAGAGAAGCAGAGTTACACTTACATGACATGAGGTCCTCTTGCCAGGCGGATCAGGTAGAGCCCGGCCCCGCTGATGCCCAAAGTAATAAAGAAAAACTGAGGGATTAGCTGAGGACAGAAAAGGAGCAACAAATTAGTCCCAAACCACAAAGTTATGATGGTAGGAGAGGGGGAAAAAACATATATTCCATCAAGTAGTTGGCTTCATAAACACCGATCTGTGTGGAAAACACACCCAGAGATGGTTATTATTCTTGTTTTTCCTCTCTGCCCTGCTGCATATGCCTGAGGTTTAGACCATGTTTGAGGCTCCTCAGTGTCAGCTTGGTTTGAGAGGGCAAGGACACAGTGTGTGTGTGTGTGTGTGTGTGTGTGTGTGTGTGTGTGTGTGTGTGTGTGTGAGGGAGAGGTGAGTGTGTGTATCAGGTCATCCTCTTAATATAACACTATCTGTAACAGTACATGTTTTCTCATATAGTCTGAGTCCATATTTTTGCACTCGACACATACATGTGTGTGTGTGTGTGTGTGTGTAGGGTTTCTTAACTGGATGTTCTGAGATTTGACAATGACAGGAATTAAAAAATGTCACAAACCACATCGAGGCACGGCGACAGCGTGAAGTGCCGTCTAAAACAGCTGGAGAAACGTTTAAAACCAAACGGCACCTATTTTGTTGACGCTACACGTCCACATATCCCCTGTGTACTTTTTTACCGTGTGATACTGTGTTTTAGTCAGAGTCACACCGCTGGTGAACAGCTGTTCCCGGCTCACACAGATCTTGTGGAGCCGCAGCGAGCTGACAGTTTGATCAGGTTGAACTGAAGGATGTCTCTAGTCAGCTGTATCTAGACATCTGTCCTCTGCTAAATGCGTTACACTCGCCTTGTTGCTGATTAGACGACTGTCTGCTGATGAAAGTTTGGAGATTCACCACATTAAAGTTGCTGTAACTAAATCACCAGAACCCTCTCAGGACTGCACAGCTCCACACAAACCATGGTTCCAGAAATGCTTTGGGGGGGGGATCCAAAGCTTATCGGGTTTGAATTGTTTTGAACAATTTTCAAAAAATGCAAGCATAGAAAAAGTTTTATTTAATTAATCCCTCTTCCACTTATTGAGTGACGAGTCAGGTGGCAGGAAAGATCACTTCTGCGCGGTGTTCCCAGGCCAAAAGTTTCTAGCTTGTCTTGGGTCTTCCTCGGGGTCTCCTTCCAGGCAGACATGCCTGAACCTCCTCAACCAGCTCCTGTCGATGTGGAGGAGCAGCGGCTCTGCTCGGAGTCTCTCCTGCATAACTAAACATCCCAGATAAACATTCCGATTCTAATACAGAGGAAAACTCCTGCTGGTATATCCGTGATACTGACCCGATACTGATACTTGGTGCAAATATGCCTAATGTGTCTGGTAAATCTTAAAGTGTATTTCATAGATTGTATAAAAATACAAGACATCAAAGTATTTATTTATTTTAAACACAGAAGTATATTTTTGCAGCGTCCTCATTTATGATAAAACAGAAAAACCAGAGGACACAATCATAAAAAAATATGTTGGTGGTTTAAACAATAAAAAATGAAGTAAAATAACTAAACCATTAAACTTAATTATTGTTGAATTATCAAATACTGCTATAAAAATGAAAACTTGCATCTTAATTTGTTACATGAACAGATAAAAATACTGAATATATAGCATGTACAGACTGAGTGCTGCTGAGCCTACACATCAAGAATAATTAGTTTCCACCTATAGTGTATGATTTAGACAAGATTTCAATAGTTTAGTTACTTTTCACTGTCTTCCTGTTAATGATATACATTATCTGAAATGCCTGAAGAATCAATATTTTGATTTTAGAATTGATTTTTCGAGGATAAAGTTCTGGTGTCGGTGCCAGGGACATTTTGGTATTGATCTGCACATCATTAGAAATGGCATTTTTGCATGAATTCAAGCCAATGAATGGGAACTGATGGTTTTGCAGCTTCCCTTGAAAAGCCTCGTGGCTGTAAAATAAAATGTTTAATTTTCAAAGATGGAAGCTGAATCGTGGCCTGACCTCAAAACACATGTCCAATATCTTCCCATTTTAAAAACGTTTGGATGAAACCATCAAAAAATATATAATTTGTGTGACTGACTGATCTCTGTTATGGCACTATTGTTTTTCTTTACTACTTCCACAGATTGTTTCTCCATTTTCCCTCCTTCTCTCCAACATTTTAGCCCTAAAGAGCAACCTGTAACTGATATTTGTTTTTTAATAATTGTCGACTGAATCCTGTCTGTAACCTGTGCACCGTCGTATTTGAACATCTTCTAACCTTGGAAATTGGTTCATGGAGTTTCCAGCCTGAACCCTGGCTGCTGCAGAGCCATCTCTTGTCATCACGAGAGCAAACCCAAACAGCAACACACAAACACACACAAAAGCAGGTCAGCTTTGATCTGACACATCCACACACACACACAGCAAAAAAAAAAAAAAGATTAAGAAATGCCTGTCTGCTGGATACCTGTGTTCGTAGTGCTGATCTCTTCATACTGCGTGACACAAGCCAAGCGTTTCACCTTTCACCATTCAGCCTGACCGATATAGGAAGTGTTTTATACTCGCAGGGGTTCGATACTGATGCTGCCCTTATTACTTTTCTGGTGCACTGCCAAGCCAACCCTGTCAGTCCATGAATTTGGGTCACCCTCAGTACGGCTCTGAGGCAACAGAGGGGGTGAAAAACAAGCCCAGAGAGCTTGTGTTGCTTTCTTTATATAATGTGAAAGGAAAGCAAAATAATGTGGCGAGAAGCATCATGTGCCCTTACAGTGCTGCTTTCTATTGTGCTAACTTACAGTCAAAGTTCCACTTTGAAACTTTTCTTCACCTTCTGCCGTGATTAAAGCTATAGCACAACTTTGATTAATTTTATTTTTGTTTACATTTTAGTTTCAGAACAAATGCAGCAGGTCTGTTTTTAAAGCTGTTTTTTTTAATCATGTTGCAGTTCTTTTTTTTTTTTTAAACCGATGTTTTGTTGAAGTATTTCCTCAAAGGTCAAATAAACTCAAGAATAACCTTAACTGGAATATCACCATGTTCTAAATCTAGGGTGTCTGATCCTGATCTTGCTCTTAAAAACCTGCTATCCTGCAAGTTTTACTTGTATTCCTGCTCCAACACACCTGATTCAGTGATTGAATTACCTCTTCAAGTTCTGCAAAAGCCTGTTAATCACCCCTTTTATTCAAAGCGGGGTTTTGGAGCAGAAAAACCTCTACAACATGCAGGATTTGGCCCTGAAAGATCAGGATTGGGCACCCTAAGAAATAAAGGCTCATCACTTACATAAATATAATACAACCTACCCCTGAATGTTTCTTTGCATGCTGAATCATGGTCCTAATCATCTTTAATCTTCTTCTAAAACAGAAACTTCTAAAGGGAAAAACCACCCAAAAAAAAAGAAAGAAAACAGCCATAGTGTCTGACTGTATCCACTCTAAGCTAATGTTTCTGTGCTGAAGAAAAAACAGTTTGTTAGCTGATGTACAGTTCGTACAGTACAACGAGACCTGTTGCCCGTCTCTCCTCTCTATGCCTCCCTCCCTCCCACTGAGTAAATGAGAAGGTCAGAGGCGAGGAGAGAGTTGAGAGCAGAGACGTACTCAGTCCTAATCCTCATAATCACATCTGCTCGGGACACTGTCTGTTTCCACCGAGGCACACGGAGTACTCTGTGTCCTAAACTGTTTTTGTTATCCAACAAGGAACCTGCGGGAGCTGAAACTCAGCCACTGTGCGGAACAATTTTACTAGTTTTCCAAATCAGCCCCTTATTTTGGTGCGTGAACACCCATTACTTACAAAACTTTTAAATCTCCACTCAGCACTCATTAAATATTGCCTTTTTTTTAGGCACTTTGCCAAATCTAACGAGAAGTAATAGCAGCATCTAACATTTCCCTCGGGTCGAGACCTTTGTTGTGAGCAGGATAATGGCGATTGATTAGTCACTGATGCTGCACCTGCAGACCTTTCATGTTCCTTAATCGCACTCTGCAACCTAATGAACTTAATGTAATTAATACCAAAATGCTGTGCTGGATAAATTGCACAGGTTATTTCTTGTGTTTCAGCCATTTTTAATGTTTAAGCATTGAACTGCATGCTATTTTTTCTTGTAGTTGTACTTGTGTCATCAGCAGTATATAAGTGGTAATTATAAACAAAATAGATTAACATGTTAGCATTTTGGGTTTGGGGTAAGAGGAAAAAAAAAATTCTCCAGTTTTTATAATGATCAATCTGAGCATCATTCAGATTTAAACGTCATAAACCGGTTTCTTTATGTCATGGTTTACTTTACTTGTGTGATTTGAGGTGTAAACCCCTTTTCTCCAACTCTTTAACTTGTGTTTAGTGTATCCCAGTTGTCTAATGGTTGGTGATTTATGTTTCACTGCCTTCGCGCCGCTATCTTATGAGTCACCCGAAGTTGTTTTACCTGGTGCTTGTCAGTAGGAAGAATGCTATTTCTGTATGCTACATGTCAAAGGTAATGGGTGTAATTTTTCACCCAGCAAGGATAGGGAGATTGATGAGGGTTGATGGGTAAGGAAAGGTGCTCAGCAAAAGAGGTTTGAAGGAAAATGAGATGCATTAAGACGAGAAAGGTGAAAGGAAAAAAGTCGATATTATGCACTCCCCCATTTTCCTGCATTCTCCATTGTTTTCCTGAACAGACGGCAAACTGAGTCTTTAAAAGACACAGAATGTGATGTTTGAATGTTTATTTTCTACTGGTGATTCAGCTAAGAGGTAGAGTGGCCTTGTTGTGTTTTTGTTTTGTGTTTTAGTTTTTATTTTTAGGTCATTTATTGCCTTCTCTTTTCAGAGCATCAGTGGATGTTAAAAAATACACAGAGTTGTAAAGTAACTAAGTACAAATACTTTGTTACTGTACTTAAGTAGAATTTTTGGGTATCTGTACTTTACT
>JARVGW010000682.1:14637447-14666611 GCA_031762495.1 Anablepsoides rubrolineatus
GTGTGTGTGTGTGTGTGTGTGTCCACATTTGTGTATAAGTGAGTGCCAACACAACCAGTCGCTTCATGAGATCAGAACCCTGCAGAGATAAGACTGCCTGAGTACAAGGCTCAATTATTCACTGTTTGATGGGTTTAAAAGAACTGAAATACTTTTATGTATGTATATATGTTTTGTTGGGGGGGGGGGGGGGGGGTGCTGAGGTTCAAATGGTGTCTCTCAAATCCATCAGCAGGGTTCAGCCTGATTGTGTGTCACGTTGGTGATGGAGGAGTCTCTCCCTCTGTCAGGGGGCGGATGCTGTGACTAAGATCTCCTGTTTAATGATGACAAACAATTTAAGAAAAGAAAGCTCCACGCTGTGGCTCTGCAGGCGCTCCGATTTGAAGCTGCTGTTGGGAGATGTTCTCCTACATCATGCCTGAAGAGTGACAGCTGGAGACAGCAGCTTACGAAATGCTGGGATGCTGTCAGTGTGGGAGTCAGCGGGCTTCATGCTGCCTGTGTCGACAGGAATAGAACCAACTAATTCATCGCTGTCGTTTTTCTCATTGCGACTGTGGATAACGCAGAGTTATATAGGGTTCATGTAATCTGGAATATTAGATTTTCACTTTATGATAGCGAGGTCTTTCTTCAGCCTGTTTCTTATTGATATTTTAAATAAAATAAATAATGTCAACTTTTTGAAATTAATATTTAGAGCAAAGAAGGATCGCATGAGCAAGGAAGGCCAAATTCTTCCGCATTTTTGACACAGACCTAAATGATCATGTTGACAAGCTCCACCTATAGATTTATTAATCATAATTATAATAATGCTGTTTGCTATTAGGTGGGCTGACATCAGTTTTAAAGGTTTAATCCTGGTTTTACGTACAGAAGAGGAATCAAACTGTCAGTGTTTTTGATTCCACCCCCTGTGGAGGCAACATGTGCAGAAACCAGCAGGAGCCAGAGAGCTGAAAGCCCAGAAACAACAGCCTGACGGCACTTCTGTCAGTCAGCTAGAGGAGCATCACACTGCGTTTGTACAAACGCACTCGAATTACTCTGGTTCAGAAAAGACCAGCTGTCAGTGAGGAGATCAAAGCATGGAAACATTCCTGTCTGTTGGGTTCAACTGTCAGAGCACCTACAGACATCAGTCCCAGCTGAGGAGGAGGAAGAGGAGGAAGGTCTGCTGGGAGCGTCAGGCTGCAGACAGACTCCTGCTCCATAGAAGAAAGACACTTTGCTTTGTAAAGTTGAAATATTCAACACCGATGGAATCAGTCTGCTAGTAAAGAAACTTTTTTCACTCATGCATTGTTAAGCAGCATTAAAGTAAATAAAAAAGAATGCATTTCCCCTCCCTTTATATGGGGCACCAAGTGTAAAATGAAATGTTAAAAAAAATTTCACTAACATATTTTTCATTATTTAGCTCACTTTTTGAGTATTAAAATTTGTCCACTAACATTTTAGTGTTATTAAGCTCACTGTTCTTAGCTAATTGTTGCTACACGTTAAATTTAAATGTTAAAAAAATATATTTAAATTATTATTAAATCCTAAATCTAAGTGTTTAAATCTAAATAGTAAAGTTAAAATTGACTTTTTACATCATTTCATGTTGTACAAAGGTTCACCTTTAAAGCATGAACAAACTGTAAGTGTGAGACTTCTGTTGCCCTGTAAACAAGCCAGATGTTGAATGCTAAATAATTTGCCCCAGATTTGACTCTTATATTCATCTCTCTGAAAGAGGAAAAAAATCTGTCTCTGCTTTGTGGCTTTGGGAAGTAGTCTTTCATTTCCCAATGTGAGGGAGTGTTTATGTGCTCGTGACCTTCAGTTTTTCTTGCTTTAGCCCGTGTGAGAGAGCGCACATGAAGTGGTCTCATGTTTCTTGTGGGAACCTGGAAAAAGCTGCACTGAGTGACGATTCTGGACTTTAAGCTGCTGACGATTATAAAAAAAAGTGACTTGTGAGCGCATTCCTGACGACCAAGAGCTGTGTGGCTGCACAGCTGAGGGCTTATTGAAAGAAATGTATCTGCAGTTGTGTTCAGAGGAATCATGCACACACAGAATGAGTAAACCCTACAATTCCTTGCCACTCATATACATGAATATGATAACGTTCTATAATCATTTATTTGGTGAAAACTGAGTGCTGCTTTGAGACACGACTCTTCCTTGGTGATCTTCCTCTAAGCTCTGCTGACCCTCTGACCTTCAGGGTTCTGCAACTGTTCTGCTTTCAGGAGTGGCTTGGCCCAGATTTGAGGAGGGAGTAGAGTTGTGAGGCTGTGAGAGGGTGACAGCTGACAATCTGAGACCTCAGAGAGGAGGGAGGGAGGGAGCCATGTGCAGGAGGAGGAGGAGGAGGAGGAGGAGGATGTGGTCAGACAGCTTCCACTGTTGGGATCCCTGGGGAAACCGAGCCACAAGAGAAGAGAGTGCAGTTGCAGCTGTTGTTGCACCCCCCCCCCCCTCCCCATGGGTTATTCTTATCCTGTTTCACAAACAACCTGGTGTCTTTTTATATGAAAATGCTCACTGACCTGTTAAAAGTGAGTTACATAAAGCAAATAAATGTTCTGCAAAGACCTAAAATTGTGAGAATTTGGCAAACGTTCAGTTTTTATGAAGGTGAAGAAAAATGTTAAATTTCACTGTGTTATAACAATGTTTGCATGGTATTTATTTGACACAAATTTACTATATTACTTAATATA
This sequence comes from Anablepsoides rubrolineatus, assembly GCA_031762495.1. Classification (NCBI taxonomy): domain Eukaryota; kingdom Metazoa; phylum Chordata; class Actinopteri; order Cyprinodontiformes; family Rivulidae; genus Anablepsoides; species Anablepsoides rubrolineatus. Next base: position 14,640,171 of record JARVGW010000682.1, read on the forward strand.
ATGTGTCTTTTCCAATGGCTTCTTTCAAACAAGATTGTAAGGTCTTTAAAGCGGGAAGAATTTAATACTGTAAATTTCCTCTTGCTCTTCTTTGGGAAAAAAAAAATCCCCAAAAACCTAAATTACTTTTATTAGACATGGTGTGTAATGTTATTATGTTTGTTATTAAGTTCTATTATTCCTAAATAATATTTCTGCTATGCTGTCAACTAAATTACAGTTTAAAAAGTAATATATTAATAATAATAAGCCTTTCTAAGTCTAATATTTATGTATTTCCACAAATGTAAAACTTGAAAAAGTCTCAAATAACATAGCACTAATATATCAAACTACTGATCAAATATTATAAAGTTTTAAGCATAATAAACATTATGTTTTTTAGATAAAAATGATCAACTCTGTAGGATATTTGCTTCTAATCCTGGAGTTGGAAGGAAACAGCAGCAAAACAATAATAATAATAATATTCCATGCAGAAACTTTTTTCCTCTTATAAGACAAAAAACAAACAAACTGTAGTTGCTGAAAATAAATAAGACAAAAACCTAACAAATGCACTGAGATGATATGGATAAAAAACCTACACAAACTAAAAAAACATGTTTGACATTTTCTGTTAAAATGTTCATTCATTTGAAGAAATTGGATAAATATGCTTTGTTAAGTACTTAGTCAAATATTTTCACCACTAATTATCAAAACAGACTAACTTATTCCATAGAATATGTCTTTTTAAATTATTCCAGGCTCATTATAAGTGGGAGAACCTTGTAGTGAAAGTGCTGGAGGGCACTGAGCAATGAACTGACTGATGTGGTTTGATGTGTATCTCATAAAAAACATCTTCAGGATTGGATGTCATGAACTATTTGTGATGAACTCCAGGGCTGCAGAGCTTTTTTTTTTTTTTCTTCTAAAGCCTGTGCTGCAGTGGTGGGACAGATTTAGAATGGGTTTAGTTGATGCTCAAGCTGTGAGTGACATGCTGGCTTTTACCCTCGATGAAGCTGTTAGTCACGCAGCAACGTTTCACTGCAGAGCGGAGCAGAAAGAAATCAGGCTAAGAGCTGCAGATAAAAGCAAAGGGCTGCATGTTGGGTTTTTACATTTTGCTTTTCTTATTGAAAAAAATGTTTACTTCATTTGTCTCTGATGGAGTACAAAACTATAACAAACGATGAATTGAGCTGTTTAAAAACTGATACCCAATACTTTTGTTGCGTAAACCTAATAATGTATTTTCAGTGTTTAAAGCAATGAATGAAAGCAAATTTAAACATTTATTTCACACATTTACACACAAATCACATAGTCAAGACACATAGAAAGGTTATTTCTGTAAATAGATTTAATTTGATAAAAGCCAGTAACAGTTTTACAGTGCACAGGACACATAATCACTACTAAAGCATCACAAAACCCTGATAAAAAATATTACACTCAAAGTTTTAACTGGAAGAAATAAAAGTTATATTTACAAACACGTACAGAAAGATATGACATCTCAGATTGCGCCTTATGGCACGGCTGTGTCAGCAGAATCTATGTGTGTGTGTGTGTGTGTGTGTGTGTGTGTTGGACCCTCTGAATGTGCAGAATGTGTTGACCTGAAAACTGGGACGATACCATATGGATCGGCTGGCCAAGACTCTCAAAAGGACCTCTGAGGTCTAATCCCTGCTGGCTGTTAGTTGGTCGGATATCAAGTTTGAAACATAGTAAAATTATTATTATTTTTTTAAATAATAAGAGCATCAGATTGTCCTTGCATAAGAGTGGTCCTTCATTATAAGTGTTTGGAGTGAGAGCAGGCAGTATCTTCTGTAATCCTGAGAGAGTTTGTGTGAGTCTGTTACTGATACAAGAAAACATACTGTAAGTACAAATGTGGCATTTGTTTTGTTTTTTACAAGTAATAGTAGAAACTGCTTCTATTTGTCATGTATATCTGTGCAGAATAATGAAAATCATGCAACGGGACATTATAGATGCTTCTTATTGCTGCTGTTTGGTTGATGACATATGTCCACTCAGATTTCTTTTCCACTTATGTTAAAAACATATTCAGCTCTGTGTATACTGCACGACACATCGTCATCAGTCGCTTCACAAATCTTTGGAAATAAACAAGCTTTAAACTGTTTTTTTGTTTGGTAACAACACGGTACCAGATGGCTGTCGGTTAGGCAGTACAGAAAATTGGCAGTGCCATATTTACCCCCCTTTCCCTTTCACCCCAAGAAGACTTTCAGTCATTTTTTCTGCACGGCGGACAAGAAAAGAAGCAAAAACACAACCGTTCATCAAAAGCAGTCTTATTGCTGTTATGTCACGTTGAGTGAGATGAGGTCACGGAAGACTTCACTAAACCTCATTTAAACGTGGTGGCAATTGGTTTCCTCCCGTTGTTCTTTTCCTGAGCGAGATGAACGAGACGAGTCCGGTCAAACCTGATTTTGACAAAATGGAGCCTAGGACTCTTTAGTGGCAGTGTGTCCAGTAACAGCTGTTTGTTTGCTTCACTTAAAAAAAAAAACACAACCGTGCAGTTTAACACTTGGTGTTGCTATTCATAGATGTAAAGAAGCGAGACGTGTAAGTCGTGTTCTGTAAAAACCTCTGTGTTTTTTTTTATATATAAAGTTTTGTGATTATGGTGACATTCTGATGACAATGTCTATTTTGAAGTACCATCTTTTAAGACAACCAGGCGATCCAATCATACATGCACACGTGTAAATGTATCTGAGTGATAAAAACAAGTTCAAATCTCAGACATGCATCCTACAGAAAACAAGTTCGGTTGTCAGATTGTCGTACAAAATGTAGCCCTGATGATCTCAGTTAGGAAGAAAAAGTTACAGTTGTGATGTTTATCAGACAAAGACATTTGTACCTCTCATTCAATTCACCCATTTATTCCTTCCCGTCCCAGCCGTCACTGACCGCAGCGCTTGTCAGTCTGGCAACAGTGGCAGCCTGTTGACTCGAGACTCGCTGTTAAACCCACACAGCTGTGTTGTGGTCAAACAAGGGTTGCATTTTCTCCAGGCCCGTCTCTGGCTGCCTCCTGTCTAAATAAAGTCCTGTAAAGGGTTGCTGGTGGAACTGGTGGAACTGGGGGAAGGGTTGATCGGGATGTTGGTGGTGGAAGTGTTTACTATCGGCCGAAGCGAGATGCAGACACGGTCGGCCTTTGCCGTGCTGTCCGTTTGCCCAGAACGGCAGGTAAAAACTGCCTTTGGAGCTTTTAGGGGCTGCTTTCTTTGGTCTTTTAAAAAGGTCGCCTTCTGGCAGCTCGGGGGCCATCCAGCCGGGCCTCTCCTTGAGAAGCTTGTCCCTGTCGGGCCGGACGCTGCGCAGAAACTTCTTGAAGATGTTTGTGGTGAGCGAGAACTTCCTGCAGATTTCCTGGGAGCGGCTGAGGCGGAGCGGGTGCGCCGGTGTGTCCGGTCTGTCCACTCCACCGTCCGCCGTCCTCTCCTCTCTCCTCTTCGTGCTTTCCCTCTCTTCTCCTTCCTCTCGCTCCACCTCGGGCAGGTCCAGCCAGTTGCCCACGAGGTCTGCGAACACGTTGTCCCCCAGCACCAGGGGCTGACGGTTGCGGCTGCGGCTCATGAGGGAAGAGGTCCAGTCGCTGGCGTCGTCTGCACTGTCCTGTGAGTAGTCACTGTCCAGGGACGGGCCCTCTCTAGAGAGGCTGTACAGGATCCCGGGCAGGTCCACCACCTGGGCACGAGGAGGAGCCTGCGGATGAGGGGGAGGTTCTGGTCGAGGGTTTCCCACCATCGGTCCGTAGAAGTCCACCTGAGGGGCATTGTATCCTGACCACCTCTTAGGTCTTGACTCCATCTCATTCTCACCTCTTGTACTTCTTTCACTTCTTTCACTCTCACTTTCACTCTCTAGACTGGAGGCAGAGGATGATAAGGTACCCAGGCTGCTTCTGTTTAGCGATGATGGATGATCATCTCTGCTTAAAGAGTTCCTGCTCTCTATCGACAGCCTTGGACTCTGCATCGAACTTGGGCTAGACTCCTCTGGGACAGTCTGTGTGACGCAGAACGTGTTTTCTGGTGTTGAAACGGAAGCTGCCGCAGCTGAGGAGTTTAGGGGAGCGACCGGAACAGACCGCGGCATTCCCCGGTTTACGGGCCGCCCTGATATGTCGAGGCTTTCGAGCGCTGTCTGGACCTGGAGGAGCTTGAGTTCTTGGAGAGCTCCCATCATCGAGTTCATCTGAGCATGGAGGCCATCTCCAGCTTCTCTCATTGACAGCTGCAGGGAGACAAAAAAGCAATAGAATTAAAAGATAATAAACACAATGATAAACACCTTGTTCAGTTGATTGACTCTATTGCTTTGCAGTTTTTGTCTTATTTACTGGTCTAAAAGAAAAATAAAACATCTACAGTTATTTTTATTTTTTCAGTAAAAGAAACCATAAAAACCTGGTTCAGCATGGCTCCTTTTTCAAGTTTCAGACTGAGCACCTTGTTTAACAGTGTGGTCATGTGTCCTAGTTTTAGATGACAGGCCAGTGTCCCATATGGACTGCGTACAAGAGGATCCAAACAGTGACAGTGTTGTCCTCACTGGTCCGCTTTTACTTTCTTTATATTTTTAGCTCTTTCCATTTGTTTAGTCTCACGCTTGCCTTCTAATTTGAATCCTTTGTATTCACTGCTATACGCTGCGGTAATAATGCACCCTGCTTTCATCCTTTTTTTTTAAACTCTCATTTCTTTTGAAGGCTATGCCATGTGACTTGGTCTAACCGTCACCCCCTGAAGGCAGACAAAAAACCACCCCAAGGGAAGCATCTTGACCTCTGTCTTAACTTGCAGGCATGCATTTTGAGTCACTGCACATGTTGACTCTGAATTAGTTTCAAACTAACAGGTTTATCTTATTCTGAAGAACATGCAGACACTGGCAAAAGTAGCGAGCCAGCCTGAGGCCCTCCGCCTTTTTTTTTTTTTTTTCAAAGTCACAAAATAAATCTGTGGGAAGATGAAGGGAAGCATGCAAAGAATTGTGCTCAAGTGCCAAAATGTGTGGGAAATGTTGGTGAGATGCTTGTAAAGCAAACCTACAAATTCTTCATACAAACCAAACTGTCAGTCAGAATAAAGTTTACAGAGAGAAAGTAATAGAAAACTCACTACTGAATGTGAAGTATTTAAAAAATATAAACTCAGTAAAACTGTTCTTTTGAATAAAATAACATAATCGCCTCCACCTTACCTCAGAAATGTGCAGGTCTAAATGTCCCTGTCTGTGTTTCTCCAGTTGTTAGCCTACACCTCAGCCACGCCACCGTTTCTCACCATTCAAACGAATCAGTCTGACTGCCCCTATATGTATCCCCCTCCAATGGAGGGCCTCCGCTGGCCTTCACAGCCAATCAGCACGGCCCGTCTAGACAATAATCTCCATTTGGAGGGTGGCGGTGGTGGGGTAGGGTCACTCAGGCGGAAACAGACAGACAATGAGATGTGGGGGGGTGGGGGGCAGACAAGGAGAGATGGTGAGTGAGAGGGGTGGTGAGAGTCAGCCGGATGAGCAGGGATGGAAGGAGGAGGGTTGATGGGCAGCGATACCTCGACATATGTTTGGATGTCGAAGAGAAAACTGTTGATGGGTTCAATTATGGCCGACAACATGAGAACACAGGAGGAGGAGGAGGAGGGGTGGCAGTGCAACAACACCAGGTTTCTGATACTAAATCTGTGAGGAGCAGGGACTAAAGCCCCCTCGGGTGGGAAAAGTTGCTGCGTTAAACAACTGACACTGCAACATTAGAGACAAAGAGATGTTTAATCACCGTGTGAGAGGAGATCACTGGCACATAATGTGGATTTACTGGGAAAATGGACAAATGTAACCCAAGTTCAACAATGTAAACGCCTTAGGGGAGTAATTTGTACTAGTATATTGATGTTATCTTTTTCATTCTTAATTATTTTTAAGGCAGTCTTTAACAACTGTAATACACACCTCACCTTGACACCCACGCAGTGTGAAAACAGGTTTAAACACTATCAGTGACATATGGCATATGAGTGGGAGCATGAACCACCTTTAAGATCAGATAATTAGCCCATTGATGCACATGCTGGGAATAAAAGCCTCTGAGCTTCCCGCTGGCTTGCCAAATTAGTCAGTGAAGGTACGTGTAATTAGCCCAATCAGGTTGTCTCTTGTCTTTATGCTTTCTACATATGGCTGGCCGCATTAACCGTAATTGCCTGGTGTCCTGAGAGACGCTGCAGAGAAGCGTATAATCAAAGCTCACTTTGCTCCACATCAAAGATCAACAAGACTTAAAGATGAGATGAAACAAAAAGTTTTCTGTTGTTGCTTTACTCCAGGCAAACATGGAGCTTTAGTAACGTTTAGGATTTCTGCAACACTTATTTGGTTTGGAAATATCATGTCTTTAACTGGAGGTTTCGTGTGCAGTTTGAAGTAGCCACAAAGTTTTGCGCAGGCAAAACTAAAATACTGAGTTTAACACTAATATAACTATAAAATTACCCCGTATGTCCTGCAGTAATTTAAACACGCAGCATTGTTTACTGGCATTTCTGCTCTCGGGGGATGTTAATAATTCATATGCACTCGGGGGAACAACAAGAAACATTCGTAAACTAAGCTATATTATCCAGCCTTAACCATGCCAACTAACTCTAGGCGCTCCTCCGTTGCCATTTAAAAGCTGAACTTTGTGGCCCAATTATGTCAGAGTTCTCAACCTGGATTCTACCATTTGTACGGGAACCTAAAAGAAATGTCTTGCAGTGTTCTTTTAGTCAAAGACTTTGCAGAAAAGTTTAAGGAGCGAGTCAGCTGAGGGTCTTATTAAGAAAAAAGACAGCGAGAGTGAAGACCTGACACGACCGACACAAACACTTTGAGGTCCTGAAGGAGAAAGAAATGGAGATTAGAAATTATGCATGTCTAATCTAATTAACTAAGAGAACTGGAGTGAAATTGGGTCTGCAGGGAATTACCATCCTGCCCAGAAACACCAGCATCATTAGAACACTCTTGCAAAGTTTAGCCAAAGCTTCTTTTTGAACTTAAGCCTTAAGTATTTTAGTCATTTAATCCATCGAGCGTATATTTCTATAAAAAGATCAACTCTTTAAGGAGGCAGTGAAGCCAGTCACCCCCACTTTTTTCTTCTGGATGCATGGAGCCAGCCAAGCGGGTATAATTGCCAATCAAAGGGAAAAAGCTTCCGAGTTTATTAACAAAAGCTGCTAAACTCAAATTAATGTTGAATAAAGACTTAATGACAACTTCTTGGCACGTTGATTTAAATTATTATTATTTTTAATTCTAGTGTCGTGATCCATCTTCTGTTCAGATGCACCCATCAGCATGAATGAAATCTAGTGGATTAAATACTGTTGAGATACTTTTCCCTTATTATCTTGGCTCTGATTGCACCTCTGTGAAGAAAAGAAAAGAAAAGAATCTGCACACAACGAGCTCACATGTCCAGACTTGTCTAGACTTGCCTCCCCTGAATGAACTCAGGTTTTTTTTTTGAACTAGTAATTTTAATATTGAATTTTCCAGAATTATTAGGTTTAACAATAAACGGCACTGTACAAAATATCCATCTAACCAAATCTTATAATCTTATGCACTTAATTTGAAAAGATTCAGACTTTAATCTAGTAATTTTTGCAGTGTAGAGTAGAGTAGCTCTGTGGTCAGTGCAGCAGTCTGAAGTCGCAGGTTTGCGTCCCAGCGATTACCCAAAAACACGAAATCTAAACTTGTTTCTGGCTTAAAAAAACAGACTGTTCATTGTTGTTATTTGTTATTTACTGAAAGGAGGAAATACTGACGCCAGTGTTACCAGGCTCAAAAGGCGTTCCTGTTTGAAAGGATCTGGCCCACAGCAGTAAACAAAAATGTGCTCAACCCTCCCTCTACCGCCACCCCAAATTAAAAATGAATGTTGAGGCTGTGTGGGTCAAGGACAGGAATGGAGTCTCTGTCTGTGGGAGGACACAGAGAAGGTCTCTGTGGACGGCCATGAGGTTACGATGAACACAGCCGCAGAGCTGAACTAAACGACTGTGCACAAGGCAATGAATGCCTCTTTGGTAAGAAAAGGTTATAGGGTGACTAATCAAAATGGCCTCAGGGGAGAAACAAGCGTGAATCATGTCCAGCAAAGGAATATAGGACAGAAATGCCCCAAATACCAGGTCATAATAAAATTTATGTAATAAAACCCTGACATTATTAACTAAGATTTACTGATTTCAATAAATTTCAGACTAAAATACATTTTATTTTTGAATCTACCAGCAGAGTTGGCCACATCTACTGGTATTTTCCTCGCTTTTGAATAATTCTAAAGTCCACACTCTTTTAATTTTCCATTTATTGCCCTTGTAGTTTGGAGAAAGATTGGTTTTAATGCAGTTGACTGCAAACAACCAGCCTCACAGAAGCGCGTTTATTCTTGAATTTATATTCTAAAGCCCCTTTCAGAGCTGAGACAGGTAATATTACTGATTTTCCCAGTCTGGTAAAAGTAATACTGTTCAGTCATACGTGCCAGGGCGCGCAGCAGGAAGAAAAAGCAGAGAATTGTATCACTTTCCTACATATTTCTGCTTTGTTTAAACCTGGAGGTGCACAGCAGCACTTGCACATTTGTTTTGTTTAAAATATAATCTTTCACGTCATCTGAGGACAAAAAAACACAGATCCTCGTTCGCTGAGGATCCTCACTACAACAGAAATCTTTGTATGTCCTGATAGAATTACAGTTTTTTTTCAAAACGTTGCGTTGTTTTGCCATAAAACAATAATTTACAGCTTACAGTCACGCTGAGTTTAACAACATGGAGGTGGATAGGGTCAGTTGAAACATAGTTGTGATGGTGTGACAGAAGTACGTCACGCTGCATCCTTGAAAAGCAAATCAACAAAGATTCTTGTCAGCATCTGAAAGGGTGCTTCATGCTGGAGGCCGTTTCCACTGAATAAAGTGTTTGTTTGATTATCTTTCCAAAAGGACAAAATCATTCAGATGCAGTTTTAATGGGTAGCTTTGTCAGTACTGGGAACAGTTTTTCAGAATGTACGTCTGTTTTACTGAGTTAGAAGAAAAATGATTTTTATCTTAAGCTGAAATACTTTGAGAATAAAAGGTTGCTGTTATTTGCAATCACTAATCTATCTCTAATACTCAGAGCAATCTAAAAGGGTTAACTATATTTGTCAAAATAATCACCAAATCTATCATCAAAGACCTGCTGTCCAGCACAGACACGCCGACGACATTTTCAGAAACAGGGAGGCGTTTTAACGACTTATTTCCTGCTGGAGCTCGTTTATGCCATCCCAAATGATGCTGTTGCAGTGGGAGGCACACAGGATGATTAGGATCCGTATCATCTTCTTTGGCAGATGAGAAGCTGAGCCAGCCTGGGACTCGATCTGTTGTCTTTTTTGGCCGCAAACCTTTTAAGTGGAAGCACCGGTCTTTAGACAGACGCTCGACGGCGCGGCAGTTGACGTCAGCGCCTCGTGTGTGGGCCGTGAAGGTGCCTCGCTCAAATCTCTGCCCCCCCCCCCCCCCCCGTCTCACAGCAAGAGGGGTGTGAACGCACACAGGCAAATTGTGAAGAGGAGGGTATTGGATGACTAGACTCTTCTGCAGGATTCTAAGCATTTCAAAAACATGCCTCGTGTTTTATTAGAAGAAACTGGGCAAGCATGAAAATGCAAAAGTTGAAAGTTGCATCTTTCCAGCTTATGTTGGAAATCAGTCCACATATTTAAATTCTGTACTACAATGTTACCTTCAGTTGTTATGAAATGCTGTGTATATTAAATAAATCCTTAAGAACCTCCTACCATTTCTGACACTCCCACTTCAGCACATCTTTACAACAATGCCTCAGGGGAGGGGTGCTCAGCTCTGTGAGGCAAGATCTCAGCTACAGACTGAGCTCTAAAGAGGAGATCGATACAAATAGGCAGAAGACTATAAAGTACTTAAAAAAGTAAGAAAGTAGAAGTAAAAATACAGTCAATAATGGTTCCTTCATTGCATGCAAAAACAAGAGGGAAGAGCAATGAGATAAGAGAATAACCTGCAAAAATATTGTTTTATTTTCAGTCTGTGACTCATAAAAACAACAGGTTATGTGAAAACCAAATAAAAATAAACAGAATCTGTTCGACGTTTGTGGGTCCCCCCCCACTGAAACACAATGATCACCCAGGCAAACCTCGCAGCTGCCACTAAGAGCCGGTCCAATTTTAGCCGAGGGGAAGGAAAAGGCAGTTTGGAGAACAGAAGCCGCGAGGGAGGAACAAAACAAACGGGCTTAAAGTTAAACCACCACACCGCTTTGTGAGCAGTTTTTCCCCTCATCCAACGCCCAAAAAGGTAACAAAGAATGTGAAACTTTCCAGAAGTTCTCTGCAGGTTTGGCACTTTTCTTCTTTTTTTTTTCGCTCTGATTTTATGACTTCATGCTCGTTGGCTTTGGTGTTGAATTCCAAAGTGACAGCTTGAAATTCCCCCTCAGGTGTGAAAGGGAAGGGAAAATGAGATCCACAAATCTAAAATCAGCCTCAGCAGGAGTCGTATACGAAACGCTCCGACCTGTGCTGCAGAGCCTGAAATGACGTTGTGAAGCAGGTGCAAACTGCACGTTCAGACAATATGAGTCAAAACCACGTCGCTGTTTGTGCTTTTCAAATCCAAAGCGGCAGGAAGGGCTTTAGCTTTTTTTATTATGATTCTTTGTCCGCTGCAGGAATCATGAGTCATGCAACGAGTTTAAAAATATTTCATTGTTGTCTTCCATCCTATGGAACCACGAGACGAGAACAAATACATGTTGACAGACATTTTTTTTCATTAATTGACAGAAGCTGAATTCTGACAAATAACGACATAGTTCCTGTCTGGTAGGTCTGTTTGTGAGCTGGAAGGCTGCAGCTGAATGAGTTCGACTGTTGGGACAAAAAAGTTTGGGTCAAACGTTTGAGCGTGACCTCACTTTGCCCCGGCGCAGACTCACATCCTGACCTTTGACCCCGTGTTAGCACTTTTGTAAGCAGTCTTTTTAAAAGCCTCTCCGGTCTAAAGCAGGGAAATAATGGCTGTAATTTACGGGATTCAAGAAAATGTCTTTTTAATCCCACATCCACATTTTTTATAAAGCAACACTGGAAAACAAATTATCTAGATTTTAGGTTTTGGCAATGACTCTGAAATATCAATTTATTGCAAAGCTATAAAACTTTAGCAAATTAGTTTAACTGTCTGCAGCTAAGGGTGAAGAGTACCTTCACCAAATGATCTCCTCTGATAATTTTCCATTCATCAGAGCAGTTAATTATTACATACTTGAATTATTAAATAATTCAAGATGGCCTCCACAGCTTAGCAACCTTTAGCAAACATAAAACTATATAACTCAAAGTAAGTTTGGTGTGGTACCGGCTGAGATTGACCCCAGCTCATCATCTAACCCCAAACTGAGCAAAATCTGTTTAAATAACAAAACAGTCAGAAACTAACTGTGTATAAAATACTGACAGGACTGATGTTATGCTAACCAGTTTACTATGTTTTAAAGATAAACTGTGGACCTTCCTGTTAGCAACATCACATCGCCCCTCAGAATAAATGGAACTCATAAATTCTTGGTCACTAAAAGCAAAATGGACATTCAGTCTGATTAATGGGTGTAGATTTGCAATCCCTCACCTGAGACTGAAGTCTGCAACTTTAATGTGTCAAAGTGAGATTTTATTTAGCTGTAATGCAGTGCAGTCAAATAATAATTATAACAATGATATGATGGCAGAAACTCATGAAGGCTTAATATTTTAAATGGGGTGTTGCTTGTAGTGTCTGTTGCAGACTGGATGAAAATCAGTCACGGCGGAAGGAAAAGAGACAACCTTGGCACAGACATGCCTTTCTGAACAACAGATTGCGTTCCACATGGTGTCTTCCAGCAGGACACGGCCTCAGCTCTTTTAAACCAGCATCTGCTCCCTGTTCTCCTGTTTGATCCTCGGCACGGTGTGACACTTTATCTACAGCAAGCTGGGCTGTGACACAACAGCTCCCCGAAAATCTCGAGCGCTTCTCTCACAGACGAGTGGCTAATTTGGAGCCAGTGGAGGAGTTGAACAGGATTATTACACCGAGGCTGTTTTTCTGCGTGCCAGACAGACAGAAGGTAAAGAAATAAAACATCTGCTTTGAAGATGATTCCAAATAAAATCAGTGCCAGCCAACGCTTCCTTTGAATCTGCCCCTACACCATGTCACCATACCAGATGATCTTGGCCATGAGGGTTCTGCTTGCAGGTTTTTAATTAAAAAAAAAAAAGATCAAACGTTTGCTAACCAGAGAACAGATGTTCTAACCAATAATGAAGTGCAATAAATTTATTCGGGGGACATAAATAAATTTAATGTGACAGCTACTCCTGTCAGGGATGCAAATGGAGTCTGCTGAAAGATGTTATCACTTTTCTCTATCATCAAACTTAGAGCTTTACTAAAATACTGCTGGTGACAGGAGAGGAAGAGAACTTGGACTTAAAACATCTGCTCCACATGTGCTGACAGCAGGATGTGCACAGCTTTAATACTGAAGATAGGACACATGCAAGGGAAACTAAAGGAAATAAAGTAGTTTCATCCTGCATGGCAAACCTGCTTTTACGCCACATATTTGATGCAGAAATGATATCTTTTGTGATTAAAATGATTTTTAAAAACAGAAGTAAATGCACCTACCAGTTCTTGCTTGAGTCTTCTCAGGCACGCGTCCATGTTTCTGGATTCAGGTTCTCTTCCTGATGTGATTTATATCTATTTTATTTATTTATTCAGATATATAATAATAATTAAAAGAACGCTACTCGCGCATGGCTGTGAACGCTTTCTGCTGAGCGGGATTATAAAATCACATTAGAGCAGCGAATGATTTACAGTTGCAGATGCGCAAATCCTGCGGAGGAATGCGCGCGCGGCTCGTAATGACGCAAAACGTGTTTACTCCTCCAAAAGCAAAAAAATGATGATGAGATTCTTCTTATGGTTGCGATCGTCCGTTTCCTCCTTCTCCTCCTCCTCTGCTGCTGCTTGGCTGCTGACTGATGGTGTGTGTCTGTGAGGGTGTGTGTGTGTGTGTGTGTGTGTTTCCTTCTCCTCTGATATTTTACCATTCAAGTCGAGCGCTTACGTTACCCATCCAATTTCCTCCAATCAGGAAGCAGACTGACTCTCATTCAAACAGGATTCAACAGATCCATCCCCCATGGGAGAGCACATTTGCCCACAGCCACTTAAAGAGATGTTAGTGAGCCATAAAAAGAAAAAAAAAAAAAAAAAAGAAAATGAAACATCTGCAGATATTTTGTAGCAAAGATATATTTCCATATATTTTATTTTCCTCCGTTCTTGGAGGAAATTAAAGGTCCAAAAAGGCCTGCTATAGGAACAGTTTCCTGGCCAAAGGAAGCATCTGACATGATGTGACAGGAAGGGACAATTGTAAATGCAAGGATGTCATTCTGGAGGTTGTTTACCTTCCCTTTAAGGATGCAACAAAAAACCCTGTAATTTAAGGAAAGTGAAACCTGGGGTCATTTTAATCTGACTGTTAAACTGGTATTTCTTAATGATCCTACTCAAAGCATTGCGTTATTTTCATCAATCAAAAGAGATCCGTGCAGCCAAACGGATGAAGAATGTCTTCAGATGAAGGTTTGAGGAACTCGGTACCCTCTGACCTGCTTTTTGTCCTCTGGATGTTTTAAAATCAGGCCTGAATGTTGGTGATGTGTTCCAGATGGACAGACTGTTTGACGGTGCGACAGGGAAATAAATAAATCATCTAAGTCCAACTCCACTTTTAAGAAAGGGAAGAAGAGATTTTGTTTTCCTTCTACCTTTGAAGGAACACTTTGCAAAGTCAATAAAACACCAGTCCAAAAACAAATAAATAAACTTTGAAACAAGATCAACACAGTATTTTTCTAATATTGCTTAATATGTCCTTAAAAAAATGAAGAATAAGTTGCCAATATACCACATTGGTTTACAGAAACAGTGGAAGTGAAAAGAAATTCAATAACTGACATTAAAGTGCCTGTAAAATCTAATGTTTGTGATAAATGCGATTGCACCTTTGGAAAGATAACATGGATAACATATTGCAAAAGCAATTTCACACCACTGTGATGAACAGTTGTTGAGGTATTTGTATGTGGAGTAACAGGAAGTGATGTCAAAGGGGACTGTCTGCACGTAAACAGAGTGACGGCTAACAACACAGAGAGCAGGGAACTTTCTGATGATTCTTTAGATCATTTTAGTCCCTATAAGAGAGAGATGGAAGAAGAGTCGGAGTTCAAATAATATTTTTTAATAAACAAAGATCAGGAAGGTGTCTTTCTTAAGGAGTTCCCCTTTGATGTCACTTACTGTTTCACTTTAGCTGAGCCAAATTCAAAGGAACATGTGCCAGTTATGTGACCAAATGTGACAATTTTCCTAAATATGAAGATTATGGATTTACGGATAGGCATGTCACAGAAACTTTAAAACTTTAAACTTAAAAAATGTTAGAAGTTGTTAATGTGAATTTTGATTTCACGATATTTATTGTCTTTTTCTTACCGAGCAGCAGATTCATCCCCTTCTTGTCCGATTCCACCCTGTATGTTTGTCAACACATACGACCAGCATAAATCAGGTCAATCTGCTGCATACTGTTTATACTGCATATCAGCATAAAACCACAGGTCGAAACTCTTTTCAACTGAACCCTTTGATATAACTCAGAGTATTTTAATTTACAAAATGTAAGGTTGACTACATCTTGTTTGAGGGTGGTTCAGTCAAGGCTGCATCAGATTTACTGTCTATGAGTGACTCAGCACAAATGATGTCAGAACTGTTTGAACGAGATCAAAATTAACTTTAAATCCTGAGCTTCTTTGGTTTTCTGGCTGTAAGTTTAATTTAAATTGAACCAATAAATCTGAAGTGGTTTTGCTCCATGAATGACTTCAATGTTAGTTTCCTTTTCATTGGACCTACAGGGTGAGTTTTTATTTGATGAAGAATCTTTACACAGATTTATGCAACTTTTCCCCAATCCTGACTTGATTTTATTTAGAAAGACAAACTGAGTGAAGTCAGAAACACAGTTTATTCAAACATTTTGCTGCAACAAATCTTCAAAAGAAAACCAATAAAGCTTAAAACGTTCCCAGGATAAAGTGAGTGTGCTCCAATCGCCTTAAGACATCATTTAGATGTTGACACGAGGCTCTATTCAGCATTCAACAGGCTGCTTCATGATTCAGATGATGGTTTCATTCCAGTTGTGACCTCGACCTGCAGCTGGTTCTCGTCCCGGAGCGAACTTCCTCCCAGCTGTCAGCGTGAGGGCAGCGCTGGATAAGGAAGCGTCTCCTCAGATCACTCAGCACTGAAACAAGCTGAAACTGTCGGAGCGCAGATCACTTCATAATCCTCAATGTGACTCACTGAAAGCTGAGACTTGTTGGATTTTTGTGCTCAGGCCAGAACTGGATCAAGGCAAGACAAAACACAGCAGTGAAACCAAACTGCTGTTGTTGAGACTCCAATCTTTCCATCATGATACGTTTTCTACAGTAATAACACGTTCTCTGGGTTTGGTCTGATTAACAGAACCCTGCTGCTGGAAACATTGAGAAATGAGATTAAAAGCTTCCAGTAGTTCAAGTTTAAACTCAAAGTTTTAGGTAGACCAGCCCATCAGAGCCAACAAACAGCTCAAGTTTATTATGTATAGATATTATACATCAGATACATAATTTAATTCCATTTTAAATACTCTGAGTTCATCAGATTAACTGGTTGTTTGAGTTTCTGTCTCATGTTTTATGTTACTAATTATAAGGTTAAAACATGATGTCACTTTTTTCATGTTTTAGATTTAATGGGGAAAATGCATGTACTGTAAAAATGTAACACAGCAAAGTTCATATAACAAAAACAAAACATCAGTTTAAAAACCTTATTTTACTGTCCATTTATTGACTAGTTGGTAAAATCTTTGGCAGATAAATAATTATTGAAAACTTCCTTTACACCACGATGTATTTTAATAAAAAATAAGTCACCAAAAAGCTGTATATTTATTATTACCCTTCTGCAGAGTTGTTTTTAGCTTCAAATAAGTAGTTGTGCTGCCATCTAAAGGTTCAGATGCTTTATTACACAAACTGACTGTAAACTTGAATTTATCTGTTTTAAATCTAACCTTTGACCTCTTTCTTTTGTCACAGCTGTGAAATCTTACCAATAAAAAGAAATAATGATAGACAAAGTAAAGTCAATTTCAATCTATATTTTCAGCCTGAAAATCTCCTACTTGGTAAGAGATGCTTCTACTCGACGAGTCGGATGATTTGTTTGAAGCGGTGGGAAATGTGCACGTTTACCTCCGAGCACAGTTAGTCATGATGGGTTTGAGTCATCAAACGTCACGTTTCCTTACTAATGATGGGTTTTAAGCTGGAAATAATCAACAGAGTCTCAGATGTGGCTGAAAGCGAGCCGACAGAAGAACACCTGCTCACATGAAAGGAGACGTTTACCCCACTGAATCCTGAGAAAAAATGTCTAAATTCTTCCTTTTTTTTGGAATATTCAGTGTTAAATATCATTCAGCTGTCAAGCTTTTCATTTATTTATGATTTGTATCTTAATTATATTGAATTTTTGTTGTTTTTAATGATATTTATAATGATAATAAACTAAACTAAACTAAACTAAAACCTCTAAAATAAGATACTTTTGAAATGCAGACAGTGATAAAAAAAAAAAAAGTTAATCACATGCATTTTTTAGCATTTTTAATAGCAGATGGCTTTCACTGAAAACAATCATCTTATTTCAGGCACCACTAAACCCAGGAAAAACAAAGTGGTATTAAAGGAAAGGACAAGGATGCATTTTAAACGCTGTGTCAGATTTTAATCTTCACCTGGCACTTCACAGTCATTATAACAAACCGACAGAATCTTTTGTTCACATCAAACAGACAGAAAAGCTCAGCTCCAAACTGGTAAAAAGATCCAAAACAACACAAACAGCAAACGCCAAGACTTTTGAGAAGTGATGAAAACAACGTCTTTAAAGGTAAATCTATCTTATAGTGACAGATATCAGAAGTCACTTCAGTGTGAGAAACATGATTTCCCTTAATAAAACTTAAAGATGGTGTACGATGCTGCAAAAAGCCTTAAAGTTATGTCGCTAAAAAACACTTCATCTGACAGCTCTGATAGGAAAAAGAAAAAAATCAATACGATTGTTTTTTATGTGCAGTTTTAAGTTGTACAATAATAAATACAAAACACAACATAATGCTCTGATTAAAGTATCACACCTCACCTTCAAGTAATATTGTGGCCGGTCAACTTGTTTTTTCACATGAAGAGTCGCTGCTTTGTTTCAAGTATGAGCCTCGTGAAGTCCAAGTCCTTCAGTGTTCAGTAAAACTTTTAAAAATGAGGCAACTAAAACTCACAGTTTGGTTTGAATCTTGGACAAGACAAGAGCACTCGTTCATTATTAAACCTCCAAACATTTCATGAATGAAGTTAGCAGCTTCGAGTTCTGTTACTTTCAAACGACGCTGTGAAGAAAAAACAAAACAAAACAAACAAACAAAAAACAAGTATAAATATTATTTTAAATTTTCATATGTCTAACACACAGCACAAACAGGAGCAATAAAATTACAGTGAACACAACCCACACCTTTATCTTTCTTCAATATTTAAAGACAACAAATATTCTTTTCACTTTGAATTCACTTTTGTGACATTTCCTTTTTTAAAATCCTTTTGTTAAATGCACAATGTCTTTTTTTTGTACTTTACAGCAGGAGATGCAAAACATCTGCTGTCAGAAACTAAATGCAACAAGTCTTTGTATCTACAGTACAAACATGTAAAGAGGCGGGTTTGATTCTTCGTTTGTGTCTCTGAAGTCCACCAGCGGCGTCTCCAGATTCCTGGAGAACTGCTCTCCTGTCCGTTGACCCTGCGAGAGCAGGACACAGAGAGGATCCTCTGACAAAAAGTGTTACCTGCTCCCCCCTCCTCCTCCACCTCGTCACCACCTCCCGAGTTCCATCCTCCGGCCAGGAAGTCACAAAGCGGAGACTTTGACGATGTTGGTTCCAGCTGAGCTGGTCGTGGTCTGGATGCTCAGGCGACCCGGAGGCGGCGGCATCCTGCGCTCCCGCTGCGGCGGCCCGTGGAGACCATCGCCGTCTGGGGTCAGAGCGGGCGGCGTCGGGAGGCTGATGATGGCGGTGGTGATGCGGCCGCTTTTGCAGTTGATTCTGTTGCTGTCGTCAGTTTTTAGATTGAGGTTTGAGCGACTGTTGAAAAAAAAAAAAAAAAGGAGACTAAATGTGACAAATAAAACAAGTGCTATCAGTTTATTAATGAACCAGTTGATTTGGCCAATCATTTAAATCCATAAAATAAAAAATACAATCTGACATTTTTTAAACCTAATTGAATAAATCATAAAATTCTTGTATTTTAAAAATCATTTGTCAAATGAAAAAAAAAAATAAAACAGAAAGAATAACTGTCAGCACATTGAGGCATTTATTGTTTAATATTATTTGATTGGTTAATAAATATTCTATTTATCCCTTACAAGTTTTTTTTTTATTAATCCCTTATATGTATTTAATAATAATATTGATGACTATTTATTTATTAATGACTATTAATACAGTCTATAATGTATTTACATGGAATACATTGGTCCAATACTGCCCTCTAGTGGCGCTTTATTTACAGATCTTATATTAAATCACTCTACTCTAGCTGTATTTAAATATTTATATTATTTAAATTAGGTTTGTGGTGAATTATTGCACAAAGCATCTAACAAAAGCAAATGTATTTATATTCTAAATACAAAGTGCAAATAATCTGCCAGAATAACTAAAACAATGTAGATTTTCTTCAACATAAATTTAAACGGTTATGTTTTATTTAAAACTTGTCTTTATAAAGAATATAAATACTTGCCAATGAATTAATATTTTACACTTTTGCAGTAAAATATTTCAAACATTTTTCAATTCAAATGGACTTTTTGAAAACTTTCATCTTGTTTCTTCATGACAGCCACCAGCTGATCTTTAATATAATAGTTTTGTTGTAAACTGCACATAAGCACCACTATCCTGTTAATGCCCCCCTGTTTGTGTGTTTCTGCTGCGCCTCACCTGGTTGTGTGTGCCAGGGGGTCCCTGCTCTGTATGTGGAGGGCGCTGAGCTCCTGCAGGGGGCTTCTGTGCGTCGGGATGGGGTTGGCGGGAGGCAGGCTGGCGTTGGGCAGGGGAGCGTTTCTTTTCGCCCCCCGGCCACAGCAGCTCACCGCGGGGCTGTCTTGGCTGGCTACAGACGAGCTGTGGGACGGATAGGTCTGCAACGCCGTTTCCAAACAATTCTGCTCGTACATCTGCTCGTCGACGAACTCATGAGCCTGAAAGGGAACAAAAGGAATGAGATGGAGAAGCTGATCAGAAAATTGTATTAACCATAAAAACAGACACTGAACAGTCGAGGACATAATCAAATGAAATGATTTTTATGAACTGTTTATTTTTGAGGAACAGCAGATCCTGTTTTTGTAGAGATAAAAAAAAGCAACAAGTTTTAAAGCAGAGCGACACATCCCGCCTCCACCTGTCTCACTGCTTCACTGAAAACTGTCAAACTGACATTCTGAAAGCTTTCCTGCCAAGAGTTTTATGTTCCTTTTATTTCTGCTTCTGACTGATGTTGACAAGTAGATTCAATGTGAGGAAAAGCAAACCTGTCAGAGTGATGGACGTGCCTGACAGGGAAACAAACGGGAGCAAAAACTCCTCATGTCTTTGTTTTAGATCGACGTACACTCGTCGTGTCAAGCTCAAGTTTTGAACAAAGTTATACTGGATGTTGTGGAAATATTTATTTAACGAAGACAGGAATACGTCGTCCAAGAATGAAGGTGCTCCATGGAATGGTCAGCTGAGTTTTATTACAACAGGAAACACAGAGAAGAACAAAGAGCCATCAGACTGTCCCCCTGCTCTCTGCTCCTTTTCTCTGCTCTCTCTTAGGCAGTTGAGGCCTCATATATACTGTTTAACAAACACCATTATGTCATCTTAATAAAGCAAGATTTCATAAGGAAATGCTGGGTCAAGGGAAACACAAAGATAAACACAAGTAATATATAAGAATGATTGTTGTTAGCAAATCATGTTCTGACTTTAATCATTCTATCTGAGGATAAACAGTGTCATGAAAACCTAGGTCATGAATTATTGGCATAAACCAAAAAGTATTAATTCTATTACACTGGAAGAAGAAAACAAAACACGCACAAGATCATCAAACTGAGAAAGCTTGTTCTTCTTAACAAAAGCTAAATCACCCAGCACTTTATATCAAAGTTTCAGACTAAATGGATCTTATGTTAAGAAATGATGGAGCTGCAGCTCAAATCTTGAAAATATGTGTAATCTCATGCAATATTCTGTCAGTCCTCAGAGTATTTGTGAATGAATTCACAAATGGGTGGAAAATCCAGATATTAGGAGGATTTAAAGTAAAACAGAAACCCTCTCACAGTGGTTTTCTCCAGACAGTGCAGCAGGTGGTGGTGTTGGCTCTCTATCAGAGAGGTGGCCCTTATCAGCTTCTGCTCATCCTCGTCTGTACCCTGTAAAACAACACACAGGCACACACACACACAGTGAGAAGGTTCTACCACACAATTCCAGTCATAGCCCTGGAAATTAATTAATTACTCCTAATGCTTTGCTGTTTAAAAAAAACGGTCCTGAAAATGAATTTTCTTTTCAGTGATGTGATGCTTTTTGTTCTCCCTTTCCGCTGTCGTTTTGTACTTGTTGGTTTCACTCAGGTTTGTTACGAGCAGGCAGCGAACAAGTTCTGCTGTTTTCCCGCGGATCTTTGCAACCCAATTAGTTCTGTAATTGACCACATTTCTGTCTGTCGCGAAGCCTTAAATAAGCTGTTTGTTCCAAATCGACTTTCTGTTGTGCAGTTTCTGTCTTTCTGTCGTTTCTTATTCTCGGCAGCTTTTCAATGCTTTTATAAAAGCAGCAAATATCTTCCACTTTCAGTTTATTGAAGAAAAAAAAAAATGTAAAGCTACGTTACTGGCAGCTCGCTCGCTTAATTATCTAAGATGTTACCACTGAGTATTTTTGATGTTCAAGACAGCTGAATGGTTATTGATGTCTGAGGGAAAAAAAAAACATCAGTTCAAGGGGATAAAAAACAGAAACTTATTGAAATGTCTCCAAACAGCACTTGTTTTCTGTGACTGCGGCTCAAATAAAGCTTAGCCTCAAAGTAATCAGAATTGCCAAATAACATGAAAAGTGAAAATAAATTAATTAACTCCCACAGCGTGCATTGTTACTCTGAGGATTTGGCTGAGAGGCAATCTGGTCCAAGGACTTTCATTCACATTCCAGGAACACGAACAATAAAGCGATGTGGGCTGCACAACAGAAAGCTTTCTGATCTGGAGAACATTTTAGGATTTTTTCCCCCCTCAAACACTTTTAGTTTAATTCAGACAAAGATCTATAATGAGTGTCCAACTCTATGTATGGAAAAAAAAACATACATTTGCCACAATTCATTCGAAATTTGAACCTACTTTCCAACAATAGAGCCACTTATTTATAAATGAAATCATTCTAAATAAAATTAAAACCCATTTAACAGCTTAACAATAACTATACCTCATATTTGATCATTTACATTCATTTGGAACACAGTATTCAGTCCGATTGCTCAGTAAACCTTTCCTGAATGCTGGTCAAGTTAAAAACTATTGATGTGTTTCTCAGAAAACCTGATTGTCAAACAAGTCTCAGATTTCCTCTCACAGAATGGCCTCCTTGAAGCAAATCAATCAGGCTTAAAAAATGACCAAGGTACCTCCTGCTCATTGGGCCTGGCCTTTGCTCCGTATGGCTTCTTGTATCATTCAGATGACTCAGCTTGTCACAGGGGTACAAACATCTTCAACTAAACCTTTCTCGGTCCAAGTCCTGGTGCTTCACCTACACCCAGATTTTCTGCCTCTTAAAGTCACACGGATAAGTGTTTGATAGCTTCACCATTTCATGAAGCCTCATTTGTTATTGTTAATTCATTTAATGTAAACAAACATACCAGGATTTTGATAAAAAAAAAACTATAAAGCTGTTTTAAGTTTGCTGGTGAATCAGTTTTTGGTATTATAGGCACCTAAACAAATTTTGCCCTAGTTAGCCACATGCTAGTTAGCTTGGTTGGTTATATTCTTAAGGAGTTTAGAATGGATGCAATCTCTAAAATAAGGACAAATTATATATCCTTCCCTCTTCCTCCTAAAGTTAAGGAAGTTTATTTAAAAATTATAAATGACATTTACCCAACCAATGCTTTTATCAGAACTAGATTTAAATTTGACACTGCTGGATGCATATTCTGTGATGATGAAGAGGAGGATTTAGATCATCTTTTATTTCATTGTAATATAACTCAAGATTTTTGGAGCAGTGTGTGGAGCTGGTTCCTGGCACAAGAAATCCAACTTCCACCTTTAACTATCACAATAATAAAATTTGGTATCCATTATCAAAAATCGAAAACAGAATTCTTAATTAATAATTGCTGGGTAATTTCTTTGTTCATAAATGTAGATTTTTTTTTATTCAAACCTAACTTATGTCACTGGAAAAATTACCTGAAAGATTTCTGAGTTTGTTTAAATAACATTTGTTTGAATATATATTTTTTTAGCTTGGTTGGTTTGAATTTATTTGAATAATGATTAAAAATTTTGTTCGGTTTTTAACATCCACATAAAATTTCCTTTCTAACACCCTGTTTGAGGTGTGCCTTTAAAAAAATGACAGTTTTTAAGGCCAAACACTTCAGCTCTATTTATCTTCCTACATCTTAGAGAAAATCAGGACACCACTACGAATCTGAAAATCAGAGGAATGGGGGTAAGACAAAATGTCAACAAGTTGAAGACTTTTCTGTTTATCATCAAAAACAAACCAGATTATTTATTATCGAACCAAAAAATGAATCCATTTTCTCTAACTAAGGTTGGACAACCTCATGTGACTCTCTGTGTTTTACATGATTCAACCATGTATGAGTCAGTTTTCCATCAGACCACAGGTATCTCTCAGCTCTTCTTGCAGCTCTTTCAGCGTGTACAAATGGCTCAGAACAAAACAATTAGTTTGATGTTTCATCAGCCCAACTGGACACATGCTATTTTATTACTCACTAAATTACACCGACAACCATCAGCAGCCATAATCAAAACAAATCACTTGAACAGTAAAATAATATTTCCTTATAATGGAGCCTATAACTTTTTTTTTTCCTTCTCATCCCATGAACTCATGACCTTGGTTCAAACTTTAAAATACAGCAGATGTGGACACATCTAGACAGAATATCTGAACAGTGAAATAGATGTGAATTAACATAGAACAGACAAACAAGAAACCAAACAGGTCACACATCACTTCTTTTTCAGGGCAGAATAATCACAAAGTTAGCAGCTTGATAAAGACACAGACAACCTCATGGCAAGACATGAAACAAGATGCTTGTAACGCCAGGTGAATATACTGCTCAGCAGGTGTGCACCGAGACGTTGTAGAACCTGGCGGATGATAAAAAGCAGTGTATACGTGCGGACCAGTTAATGCTCGGCAGATGGGGACATAAAGTTTAGCCATGAAACCACCGAGAGCAGGCGCAGTGTGTGGAATAAATGATCCCTGCTTTGGTTATTAAGAAATTTCACCGGGTGGGATTCAGTGAAGTTGAAGACAGTTTGACAGAAAAAGACATACGATTAATGCTGACTTCTTGTCTGTCATAACCTTCACAAGCTTGATGTAAGTATAGTCACAAAAAACACACACACAAAAAAAAAACAAAACGGTACAGTATCTATGCTGAAATATTCTGACTTAATATGAATGAAGTAAAATGAACAATATTTATTAAAAGAAGAGAAAAATAAGTTTTATACTTATTTTTAATTTATATGGGGTGCCAAGTGTAAAACAAAATGTCACTAACATATTTTCATTCTTTAGCTCACTTTCTAAAATCCTAGGTCAAAAAATGTCCACTAATATTTTATTATTATTTATCTCACTGTTATAACATTTTGCTAATTTTTACTAAATGTTAAATTTAATTTTTAAATGTTAAGACTAAATCTTAAAACCTAAATCTAAATTTGTAAACCCATCCATCCATGGAATGAAACACAGCCTTTGCATGTTTAATGTCTTGTAGGGAAGCGTTAGCTACATTAGCAGCATTAGCAGCTTTAGCAGCTTTAGCACTTGCTAATCACCAACGACAAAGGCTACATTCTATTCTAAAATACTTAAATGTGAACTTTAACATTTAGCCACAACATTGACATTTAGATTTAGGGCATTTAAACATAACATTTAAATTTAACATTTAGTAAAATGAGCAAAATCTACAGTGAATGAAGTAATAAATTGTTAGTGGACTTTGTTTTTACTAGGATGTTACTCAGAAAGTGAGCTAAATAATGAAAATGTGTTAGTGACAATTTAAACGTTTTATTTTGCACTTGACGCCCCATACATTTGCAGTTAGATTAAGCAATTCATTCAAAAAACTAGACGCCTTAGAAGCAAAAGGCTCCTAATTGAAACATGACAGCAACATGTTTGGTTGTAGGGTTCTTTACTCCTTCCTCATAAAGTTCTGAACATCTTTCTTAAACAACAGATCAATTTAAATTACTGCAGGGAAAAAAAGATGAGCAGCAAATCATTATTCTGAAACCAGAAAAAAAACTGCAGGGAATCCGATCAGTATTTTTATGAAAAGTAAGTATTATGGTATCAGCATTCAAAAGGATAAAGCTGTAATGGCCTCTTAGCGGGGTTATCATCAGACCTGACAGGATAATCAATAAATCTCTCTCTATGACAACAAGGTCCTGATTTATGTAACCAATAAACGCCTGTCAAAGTGTAAAATCACCCAAATGTAAGCAGACCTGCTGTGAACTTCTAATCTAACTCTAAGCTGTGGGAGAACCAGTCATTTTGTTATAAATCTGCACTCACTTTCACCCCGGCCCCATGCAGCGCCTCTGACTGCCTGTCAGCGGTGACACCACTGTAATTTGATGCACCAGGACTCTGGCAGCCTCATCACAGAGACGCAGAGGGATGGGACGGGAAGGGGTGGGGTGAGGGGTGGGGGGGTTTGCTCAACACTCACAGATGGCATTTATATGATAATTCTAACCACTTCCAGACACCCATGAGCTTTCACACTGGACTCGATTAGATCCAAATGGATTTTGGTAGCCATCTGTAAGGCGCGGAGTGTGTCACTGAAAGCAAGAGTGATGGGCTGGATGGGAAGGATATGGGCAATTTGCTCATGCATTACCAAACACATTTTTCCACGGTGATTACATTTTTTTAAGCAAAGCGTGAACGTGGAAGGGGAAAAGGATGGACATAAACGCTGACTAATGTTTGCAGGTGGAGTTTCAAGCCTTCAGAAAAGGATGTGTGATTAAGAAGAAAACAAATTAACAAGTTCAAATCTGTACCTGTTGTATCCTCGTGTACATGATAAAACTCAGTGAATCAATTATGGACTTGGAGTTAGAAGATGATTAGCCTGGTCCAACAAAAAGCTGTCCTGGGAAAACAGCCAGTTTTCTGTTGGACATTTTGCACTTTCTCTGTTATCTAACAATTTTGTAGCGATTTTATTTAAAAGATTCTCACATTTGGTTTGATGCACTGGTCATTTAATTGTCATAAAGAGCTACTCAACAAGCAAGAAAAAAGCCATATTTTTTTTCTCTCGAAGCTTGCAGTGAGAAACCGCCGGCGGGTTAAATCAAGTCTCAGACTGAAGGACAGCAGGAAAAGCACTTTGTGTGATTACACTGATAACACCAGCACAGAGAATTATACACATAACTCCTCTGCTATCAACCCTGCCCCGTGTAACAACAACAATTTAACGACTCCTGCTTCTGCTGCACTTTTATAGCCTCGAAATTACTTTTAAATTGTCTTTTGGTTAATCATGGCAATAATGGATGGCATTCTGCCGGTGCGTGTTTGTACTCCTGACGTAAAGTCGTTGCCTCCGAGCTACTGAGTTGCAGAGGACTGAAATAATTAGGAGGGGAGTGTTTAACTCGGAGTAATAATATCAATGTTTAAAGTGCAAATAAAAACTCGCTGGCATTGCAAAACATATTT
>JARVGW010000682.1:14868314-14895430 GCA_031762495.1 Anablepsoides rubrolineatus
GGATATTAAGCCAATTATGAATGCATGTCTTTTTTTAATGAAGTATAGTTTCTAGTATAGTTTAAATATGATTTTCTCTTTGAAATAAGCTGCACTTTCATGTCTTCAAGGTCTATAAGCTCTAACGCACAGATGTTTGCAGAGATGCTGTGGAAAAATTAACATCAAAAGACTTGAGTAAATCCCTCCCAAGTCCCTGCAAAGAACAGTCGACTACATAAAAATGAGGAGTCTGAAAAAAAATCTAAGGAAGTTGCTAAAAAATTCTAGCAGCGTTTACTTACTCATACGACCTTCTACATTTTTATGGATATATATATATATATATATACATATTTGCTGTTTTGTAATGTTGATGCATAGCATGTTAGAATATCATGTATCATTTTTTGTCAGATTAAATTTGATCACATTCATCACAAAACATGTATCAAGGAAAGTGATTCATCACAATGCAACATGCAATGCGCAGCAGTTTCTCTCCGATTAAAGTGTCTATAAGTATCTTTAAGCCACTGAAAAAGTGATTCATAGTCTGTTATTGACTGTTGGACCACCACAGCTAAAAAAAATCAACTGATGTCTGTTTGAGCAGCAGGGTTGAGTAAAATGTCAGTGCAAAGAATTCAGCTTCAATAATTTTGAAGCATGCCAACTTTGTTTAGTGTAAAACATTCCCCCAACACAAATCCATAAAATATAAATACTTATTGTGTGTTTGTGTACATACGTGGGGAGCGCTGTATAGCAGAGATGAGTGATAGTGTTTCCCCCGTGAGCCCGTTGTCGAGGCCCTGCATTCCTCTCATCACCAGAGTGTGATGTCTGCAGCCTTTCGGCTAATCTGGGAAGAATGTCGGTTTCAGACGCACATGTGTTCCATTAAGTCCAGGTCTGTGTAAATAATATAACATGCAACAGCTAACATTACAGCAGGTAACTGTACCCCCACAGCTGTGCCCTGTAACCACCCAGCCTATTAAAAAAAAGGGAAAGAAAACCAATCCTGATATTTAATGAGCTAACGCATTGCAGCACCTTGTGTGCTTTTAGCAAGCTGCAGATTTGTAGAAAATGTGCCGTTAAGATAGTTATTGTTTATTAAAGAATAAAGGTTGCCATCTTGGGTAGCAAGAGTAATAAAATCCTTGTAATGGAATGTTAACCTATATTTTTTGTGCTTATTTGCATAAAAACACAACATGTAATAAAAAAACATGCAGTTAATCTTGCAGCTAAATAACAAATTCCACTTTATGTTTAAACAAATAATAAAAACGCTTAGAAATCTAAATGAAACGCATACAGAAATAGCCAAACAAGTACTTCTTTGTTTATTCACACAATGTCTTTTTGAAAATGTGATTTTGACACATTTATATAAAACAAACATTAAAGTTGATTAAATATCCAGAGTCTCACTGGCTTTTCTTCTCCTCCCAGTCTAAAACTGCCATGTGCAGAAATGCCTCTACAGGCAAATAAAATGGCTGGAGTGGGACAGGAATGTACATCCCTCCTTCTATTGTTAGTGTCTTTATGTCCAGACGGATCTCATTGGCCTTTCTGTGTTTATCATTGGCCCTCTCTGCTTCCACTGATTGGCTCGGCTCTGCTGGGTGGTAGAACAATGTTTGCTTTTGCTGTCTGCCTGGGGAAGTCCCTTTTTTTTTCTCAGACAGACCTAGATGTAGCTACAGTAAGTAACACAAAGTGAAGAGGATGCCAGCCTCCAGTGCTGCATCTTCCTGTCAAGATCACCAAAGTGTGTTAGAAACTTGCAATCATTTATGCGCGTATTTATTTATTTTTAGATGCCACTTATTTAGAATGAAAGTAGCAAGTGAACCCACCATTCTGCTCTATTTTGGGCTTAACTAGATTGTGGGTGTGCAGGACTAAGAAAAGAACAAGCGTTTCGACTCAGCATGATGCAAACTGGCTGGGAGCAGCTGGTTTGGTCAGAATATTACAGAAACCAAGCCAAACAGTGAAAGAGAGTTGACACGGGTGAGAGTTACTAAAAACAAAAGAAAGGTGTCAGAGAACAAGTGTAGTGAACAATGCCCCTTGCACTTGTAAACGGTTGTGAGCCAGCAAGGAAACGCGAGGAGTTTGGCTGTTGCTGTTCTGAGTGCCAGCACTCCTAATGACTCTGTCAGGGCCAGTTAGCACAGCCAGGCCTGCTTGTGTCCCCTCTAGGCTCCAGACAGCTGTTATTAGCCCCGTAATGCTGCATGCCACAAGGCTAGATTAGCCTGGCACACTGAAGAAATATCAAACATTCACTTATTGTGGCTCCTTTTGCTGGTTAAAGCATGTAGTCTGTGAGGAATTCATTTAGCAGAGTTTCTGGCAAGGAACCTAACAAGGCTAAAAAAAATCACCAGTGAAAGATGGAGTCAGTGCACAGTATCTGTCTCTGCAAGGCTGGGGAGGAATTCCTGACTCGTTGAGTTGAAGATTTAGCACGTACTGTAAAACATGATTTATTTTTGATTAAACAATCATGTGTGTTCATGTTTAAATAGTAATTTTCACAATACCAATTACTAGTTTTCATATCAAAGCTTGTTAGAAAAGTGTATCTTTAGTAAGGCTGTGTCATTATCTAACTCATTTGGACAAGATGTTCGATGTGAACAGTGATGCTCGCAAAACCTCATCTAACAATTTTACGAGCATCACGGTGTGGGTCTCACCTTGTGGTGATCACCTTATTTAGACCCATGGGAACAATCTGCAGACGTGTGTTTATAGACTGCAAAAGTTGCATTCTGTAAACTCATTTATAATCTGCCTATATGTTGGCCTGAATCACATGACTAATCAGAAGTACAAAGCTGGGTCCGGACCCCCTTAACTCAGGGCTGTTATATATAGTCAAACACTTTAGTCTGATGTCTCGACCTCTGATATGTTTCTGAATGTGTGATTATATATGTCTGGCTTTTTCTCTGTGTGTTTTTACAGTGTAGTGACGAAATAAAAATTAAATATAAAAGCAAGGAGCAAAGAAAAACATTTATAAAGTATTTTTGTCCTTTTATGAAAGTACATCATAAACTCAGGTTTTGAGCAAATCCATAAGGCAGCCATGATTGTTCCCAAATAGGGCTGCCATGATTAGTTGACTAGTCGACGACTAATTTAATCGTCGATTAGTCTTTTTTTTTTTGTTTTTTACTTTTTTTCTCTCCAAACTGCTTTGACACCTTCTACTGCTGCATCTGCCTTTCTGTCCTTGATACACATGTGCAGTAGTGGTAACTTGGGGTAGGCCTTGGATTTTACAAGACATTATACAGACAGGCTCTGGTATCATGGCTACCCGCCACTGGAGCTCAAAAGTGTGGAATCATTTTAAGAAAATGAAAGAAAAACCTGTGCAATGCAATATCTGCGAGGCAGAACTTGCCTTCCACTGCAATTATTTTTAGTTAGCATATAGCTAAAATCTAACAATGGTTATATAATAGCAGCTGCATTCTGGCGCGATAAGCTGTATGTTTTATATTCAATGAACGTATGATCCGATTAGTCAACTAATCCAAAAAAAAAAAATCGGTGATTAGTCGACTATAAAAATAATCATTTGTGGCAGCCCTATTCCCAAATGTTGATTCATGTCTGAACCTCTTCATAATAAAGCTGCACCCGCTCTTGCAGTGTTTAATTTATCAACAGAGAGCATAAAGAAGCTAAAACTGACCCTCAGGAGGAAAAAAAAAAGTTCCTCACTTTGTCTGTTAATGTTCACGTAAAAAGGGACAATTTACAAATTAGGTGACTAAAACGTGAAAAGTATTGGACAGAAGAGAAGAGTGATGTTAATGTGAGAATAACAGAAGAAGTCAGAGAAAGTGAGGTGCTTGTATTTGACAGGGACGTGAGGAAAGAGAATGACAAAAAAAATGTGATGAAGGCAGTGAGATCTGAAATGAACCCTGTGAGGTACTTGTGCCTTGGTGTCTGCCCTGCTGAGCTACCATGTCCTTCCCTGGCAGGAAACATATTTTGTGAATCATTAGCTTCCCAACTACCGAAGGCCTTGTGCTTTGCAGCTGAAACCCACACGTGGAAGTGCAGGGAGGAGCTGGCAGGTTTGCAACCTTCTCAACTCGGTTTGTGGGTTGGGCATTGTATAGAAAGATGGAGTGAGTCGAGGGGAGCAGTGCATAGGAACCCCAGTGACCAAATACAACAGCTTAGAGCCATTAGTGCCGCTACATGAGCCACTCCTGTGCAGTTATTATGTGTGGTACATCCCCATTAGCTGATAGGATTTAACATGGCAGCCAGTGTAATATCGATGGAAAAGTACAAAACCTCAAAACAACTGAAACTGAACAATTCCTGCTTATTCGACTCAAATATATTTGGAAAATAGTTAAGTTTAACTCATATCTCAGTTTGTTATTAAAGTTTTCCTGGGGTTGTTATTTATTATTATTATTATTTTTTTGTAAACATGAACTAATCTGCTTGTTTTTTTTCACTTTTTGCCTCTCCAGAGCAGATACGCTGCTGCAGATCGAGGAGTAAGGCTCTACAGTTCCCTGCCCATGCGCCCTAACCCTGATGGAAAGAGACTGCCCTCTACTGGGGTAAGAGTCATGTCTTGCACCCCCCCCCCCCCATGCACCTAGTTCCCCCCTGCACCCTGACCAGTCTGTCTCACTTATAACTTCACATATTTAATGCACACAGCGTACAACTGAGGAAGACTTGTTTTTTCATTGACACAGCGAGGTAGTCTTCAAATAGCAAAGGAACCAAGTTAAAAAAAGTTGTTAAAAAGTTTCAAAGTTTTAATTGGAAATTCTTAATACCTGACAGGAAGTCTCATCATTAAAAGGACTTGAATTTCCAACGAGAACAACTTAACCAACTCAACATCCTCCTAACATCTTCACATGGCATCTTCCTTCCCCACTAACTAACCCCATA
This sequence comes from Anablepsoides rubrolineatus, assembly GCA_031762495.1. NCBI lineage: Eukaryota > Metazoa > Chordata > Actinopteri > Cyprinodontiformes > Rivulidae > Anablepsoides > Anablepsoides rubrolineatus. Next base: position 14,873,265 of record JARVGW010000682.1, read on the forward strand.
ACTTTGCCCACACTCACTCTGACAGACTTGCTCAGTTCCTTATCACTAGTCCATGACTTGCAAGGCCAGTGGTCTTAATGAAGCATCCGTCTGACTTGGTGGTTTTTGTGGTATCTCCCTTATAGCTTCTTAAAAAAGGGGTTTCCAGCAGGTGCAGGCCAGCCAACGGCCTCCTGCTGCTTTCACAGAAAGTGGTGCAGTGACTTTCTAAAAAAAAAAAAGAAAAGCTTTTGTTTCAGATGATTTCTTGGAAACAAAAACAAATAAATAAAAAAAAGTGAAGGTTTATAATGCATAGTTTTTTTTTTGTGATTTCTCCCCTTTTTTTCCCTTCATTGTTTCCGGTAAAGCTGATGAATTTAAACATCAAAGTCTCATTTTACAGTTATTTCAATACACAAGTGTTCACATGAATGCTTAGAAACAGAAAGTGATTAAGTTTATTGAAGTTGCAGCACTTGCAGCTCTTTGACTTTGACGAAGTGCCGGAGCAGTCTTCTTTGTTTTTGAAACCTTTTTTTTTTTTTTTAATATATAAAAACTTTTAGGGTTTTGAAAATCATAATTAGAATCTAGCTTCCCTTGCTTTTATGCATTTATGTAACAAAAAAAAAGAGAAAATGAGAGAACAATAGAGTGAAAAAAAGGGAGAATTTAATTTCCCTCTTTTTCATGTTTCACTCCATGCAAGTGCTTTTTGAATTATCTCTTCGGTGCTTCGGGGCTCAATGAGAGGAGGGGAGGGGGGTTTAGGGGGAGGATGTGAGGGGAAATAGAGAGACAGACAGGCAAAGTTAAAACAAAGCAATGTAATATTGTTGGTGTGCACCTTTCTTTTTTTTTTAATTACAACTTAGATGGTATTGATGTCTCTGGCCACATGTTGTAAATCATTTATCAAAGGTGGAGGGAGTGCTAACAAAGCATTTCTAAGAAAGCCATCCTCTCACACGGTCTGAAATCATATGCTATCTAAAGTGAATATTGTTAGTGCTTTTCAGTGGAGAGACCCACTTACAAATCACGAGAATGAGTTCCACGTCAGGACATGTGTGAGGCAGTGGAGATCTATATCTGCTATCATCTGATCCCTTCTTGTATGAATTAAACGCTGCATCCAAATCGTGTTGCAGAAGTTGTTGGCAAAATGAATTTATGGGTAAACATTTGTGCAAACGTGTCTTAATTGCCTGTTTTACTGCACAGCAGCACCTTGAAGATGATATCTTTTGTACAGATTCACAAAAGGAGACAATACATGCTATTTTTTGCCCCCCCCCATCCTCTCTTTTGTTATCTGTCATTTCCTTTTGTCTGTTATTACCTGAGTGTGGAGTCTGTACAGTAGCTACAGGCTGCATGGAGAGAGGGAGAATATAAACCACTTAACATGCAGGAGGAAACCAGACGTTTTTCCATTGCACTTATCAGGTGCTGTGGTGAGAGCAAGTGTCAAGGTGCAGTAGGTCCCTGCCCCCCCCCCCCCACACCTCTCTCCTCCCTCCCCTTCCGCCTTTCACCCATCCTCTCCTTCCTCCCCTCTTCCTTCCCCCTGCGCACCCCTTTTATTTTCCCCTGATCTCTATCTCTGTACCTCCTCCCCTCTCCCTCACCTCACCTCCACCACTCACCACGCTCAGTTCAGTTAAAAGTGGGCTTGGCACTTCCGCAGCAGCCCCCCCCCCCCCTCCTCCTCCTCACCACCAACACCACTTCTTTTCTCTCTGTCAAACTAACCTCCAACTCCTGCTTTTCACCTCTGTGCTTCCTGTCAAGGTGCACTGCCCACCTCCAGCTCCCCCCTTAACCTCCGGCTCTGCCCCCGCAACCTTTTCTTTTCTTTTTTTTTTCTCTCCTTTATCATCTATTACAGAGCTAAGTGTCTGCAGTTTATTTTCTGAAATGCTCAGCCCTGGTGGTCTGGGATGAGCTGCACTGGCAAATAAATTTGTCCTTCCAGTACTCAAAGATAAATGAAATAAATGCAATGAGATAAATGAACGTTTTTGTTGTTCTTTTGGCTGCTCCACTCTGCAGGGCTCACCAGAGGGTAAGAGCTTGCATGAAGCATTTAGCAATTGTTTTACACCGGATGCCCCCCCCCTTTTTAACGCAACCTGGGCTTGAACTCACAGCCTCAGGAGTACAGGGCCGCAAATCTGACCTCGAGGCTACCGCAGTCCCACTGTTTCTGTTGCATCAGTGGGTTTTAACTGAACCCTTTATGAACGCTTGAATCTGTCTGAAAATTTACAACTGCGCAATTTACAATGTCCACTTACCCAGCAAATATGGGCTTTTGTTATGCATATAATATACAACTTTTTCTTTGTTGTGTTGTTGTTGTTTTTTTGTTGTTGTTCTGTAAGACAGTGGTTCCCAAAGTTGGGGTTGGGACCCACAGTGGGGTCCTGAAAATATTTTCTGAATTAATTACACTAAAAAATGACAACCAACAACATTTTTTTTGCTTTTGTTGTTACAAAATAATATGATTAGTGTACTTAAATATATAATAAATATTGTTATATGTTCTTGTTTTGTTTTTTTACATAAAATTATCAATTATCAACCAACAACAGATGGAGTCACAGGTCTCTGCTACATACATACATACATACATACATACATACATATATAAAAAAAATTCCCCCAAATAAATTAAAACATTTTATTGACAAACAAAAACAGATTTCTCTACCTTTATAGTTTTGTGCAACATAAACAATATTTGGCACATTGTGTTACTATTCAACCAGGTGTAGAGCTGTGAAAGTGTTGATGCTGTTTTGCCATCCAACATGTAAAATGGGTTAAAAAGTGCAAACCAACAATATTCACTTTTTAATTTTCTTTTCGTGAACAATTTTTTTAACCTACACAGAAGTAAGGCATCTTAAACAAATAACAAAAAATAATAATAATCATGAAATAAATGTTAAAATAAACAGTATAAATACATTGGAAGGTAAAGTGATGCACAGCAGCTTTAAACATGCATAATCAGGGCTGGTTTTAGTTCAGGTTAGAGTTTTTGTTGGAAGGTTTGAGCTGCTCTTGTTGTTGTTGTTGTTGTTTTTGACTTTCCTGTTTTGACTGAGGTGCAGAGGAGGACGATTCCCGAATTTGCAGGAACACAGAGATGACAGGATCATTTCAGGACTGATTTTTACACCTCTCACCCTCTCTGCTGCTTTGTCTCTCTCTGTCTTTTTCTCTGTCTCCAAGCTGATTTGGAGCCTTGCATAGTCAATTATGTAGGGAGTGAGAGATGGAGAGGGGGCTCCGTCTTCCATATTTTGGTCTGATATTAATATTGCATGAGTGCTATTCTGTAGCGAATATCTAAGACAGTGCCTATTAAGGCAGCAGCAGGAGAAGAATGTGACAGACACAAACACACACACACTATACATACACAAAAAAGCCAGAGAGCATCAGTAAATCAGTCAGGATCAGGCGCAAGTTGTTATAATTAGTGTTTTCCTGATTTATTTAGAGGAATAATAAGACTGACTCATTTTCCTGTTTAATATGTCATGTTTGTTTATCTTGACATGGCTCACATCACAGTGTACAGTTAGTGCATTTGATGTTAGTGAGAAATGAGTGATATTTCACTGTAACTGTGCTAAAGATTGATTTTTTTTAACCCACTGAAAAGAAAAAAAAAGTGACACAACAAATGCATGCTGTAAAAAAAATACAATATTAATAGTTGTAACACTGCATAGTGCAAAACAGGAGTGATCTGACAGCAGGCTATTTATTTCCAGCTGCCGGGCGGGTATCAATGATGCATGCAGTATGTGTCAACAATGACAGGCTGAGAAGGTCCCCAGTGATGACTGAGAGGCTCAGCGTGGACACTTATTGCTCTTTGGGTGTTAAGTGGCGGTGACACTGTGAGGTTTTGTGATAGACATATCATTTCATGCCACCCCAGATTGACAAAAGCATCTAATTTTCCGACGTCTCGGGCACAGATACAGCCAAAAAATATAACCCTCAGAGTTTGTTATAGTGGCTGTAAACCTGAAAAAACTGAAAGATTATTTAATGATTATTTGCTTCTATGACGGCGCTAAAAACTAATTATTAGGTCACGCAATTCAACTCAGTATGAAACAAAAAAAAAAGCTTTTTTTCTATCTCAGCTCCTGGTTGTCTTTTTTTTTCTTTTAACAACCTGCTTTGCTTCACATTTATACAAATGCTTTATGTAAAGTTGGTAAACTGACATGTAAATTATTGTTGGGCAAACATTTGATATACAACAACTTGGATTCACAGCCTGCTTACTTGATGCAACATTTAGTCAAAACTCTATGACTTGATTTAATTTACTGTATGTGAAAAAAAACCAGTTGAGTTGTTGTTGTTTGTTTGAAGTTGATATTTTTATATAATATATTCTAGAATTGTTTGTCTTCTTTCTGCACACTTATCATTCAAAAATTGATTTACGTAGTTTTTTTAATGGACTTTTTATTGTTTTTTTATGAATTAACTCAATGAATGAATGAAATGAAATGGAATAAAATGAGTTCTATCTGAAAACAAACTATTTTAGGCGTTACTAACAAATTTAACAGTTTGTAGGCCATGGATGAGGGCAAAATTGGAAAAGCTTAATTCCCAGCAAGTGTTTGTTGTGTGTTCTCTAAAAGCGGAAGCAGCTGATCGTTTGTAAGATCAGTCATGTGGTGAACTTGTTCACAATGTCAGAACTAATTTGATTAGGCTTTGTTATCCGCTCTTGTACAAATTTGCTATTTCAAGAACAGAAATATGCTTCAAGTGATTGTAAACCTCTGTGCAAAACATAAGGAAAGCTTTTATGTTTTAACACACTTTTTTTTTATTATCCACTTTAAATGTACAAAATAAAAAGTAACCACTAATAATTATGTTTTGAGTTTTAAAATCCAAGTGAGCCTATAAGTCAAAAAGAATATGTGTGAAAAATGTTGGTTTAAACCCAATTGTTTGTTTTGTTTACTGTCTGGTTTGTTTGGTTGAAAATATTTATTATTATTTTTAATTTATCTTTCATATTTTCTTTAGGGTGGCACGGCGATGCAGTGGTTAGCAGAGGTGGGGACTCGAGTCATTAATATGACTTTAGACTTGACTTGAAAAAAGGTTCAGAGACTTGTGACTTGACTTTTACACCAATGACTTGGGACTTGAATTGGACTTGACTGTGTTTACTTGAAAAGACTTAATATTTTACCCAAAATCTAAAGTTTAAAACACATTATTTATAAAGTGGTCTCCATTAATTAATTTCACTCATTTCGTATTGACAAAGTCAGACCGTCCGTCTTTTTTTTTTCACACTCTGTACAAGATGTGTGCATGAGCTGCAGCACAGCAAATCAAATTAACCAGATTTTGAAAAATGGAAAATTATAGTTTAAAGGGAGAGTACTTTTGCAGCTAAGTGTTTTTGAACTGTGAATAAAAAGGTGCAATTTTAAAATTAATTTTTAAAGTACTTGAAGTTCAGCTGCACGTTTCTTCACGATTTGAGATAAATATAGATTTTAAAAAGAGCACATTGTCTATTATTTACATTTAAGGTATAACTGTAACAATGTTTAAAAAAAAGACTTGAAAGGACTTGAAATTCCAAGATTCAGATTTGGGACTTGACAGAGGCCTTTCTTGACTTGAGACTTGACTTTGCTTGAGCCTTGACTCGGGACTTGAAGATAAAGACTTGAATCTTACAACACAATAACTTAGTCCCACCTCTGGTGGTTGGAGCTGTTGCCTGTCAGCGAGGAGGTCACATGATCACCTTGTGTCCTGAGCCTTTTCTATGTGGAGTTTACATGTTCTCCCTGTGCACACATGGGTTTTCTCTGGGTACTCCTGTTTCCACCCACAAACCCAAGATGTGCTTATTTGGTTAATTGGTAACTTTAAATTGTACCTATGAGAGTAGTGATGGACTTGTGACCTATAGTGTGTACCCCATGCCTCACACAATGACCATATATGATTATATTTAGATATGTGAGAAAATGGATGAGTGAATATTAATTGCTTCAGCAACAATAAAAAGTAATTTCACTTTTACAAAATGAGTGGTTGAACAGACTTTAATTTACAGCATTTTCATTTATTTTTTTTCCAGTTCCAGTCCTTTGTCCTTCTGTTTGTTCATTGTAAACAGAATGCATGCACAGTTTGTTAGCTGCCAAGTAAGGTGGCAAAAACATTCTGCTCATCAAGCAAAGATTTGGACAAATATTATTTTTCCTCACAAGACCACCTGAAAACAGACATAGGTGGCAAACCAAGACAGACGTATCAGCCCGGTCTGGAAAACAAAAACCCAGTTAGTTTTGAGTCTGGAAATGATAACCGGGTCTTACTGTTGATTATCCATGCAGCACCTGCTCAAGTTTAAAGATGTTTTTTTTTCTTTTTTAAAGGCTGCTTTTCCACAGTAATACCAACAGCCCATGCCTTAAAAAAGGCTAGATTAAGGCCCACTCTCCCCTTTGCTAAAATGTAATAAATGTGTGAAAAACATCACAGCCCCAGCCAACGTGAAGAGAACAGTGCGGTGTGCGGTAGTGGTGGGGAGAGGTAGAAAACAAGTGAGAAGGGAAGTAAGAGAAACTCAATGGCTTAACACCCCCCACCCCACCCCACCCCTTCTCTGCCTGATGTATCAGTATAGTTGGCTTTCTCTGAAATTCAAATGGCAAAAGCAGATGAAAAGCAAAAAAAACAAAAAAAAAACAACTTAGGAATAGGGGTTGTGAGGTTGAGGGGGTTGAGAAAAAGACCTGCCATCTATGTATTAGTGCTCTGTAAATATTACATGAGCTCCACATTCACTGAGTTGTTTGGCATTACTTCCACTGGATGGGTATATTATTTTAGAAACCATGTCTTGTTTATGGAGAGGCATGACCTACTTCCAGACACTCCTCTCTTTCTCTCTGGTATTTTTTTTCTTTCTCCTCTCTCGTTCCTTTTACTTCTCTTCTCCTCCCTCCACTCTCCTGCCTTTTTCCACTCTCAGTCTGTGAAATCTCAACCGCTTGTCCCTGCTGAACAATTACAAGGCAGAGAGACCCAAATGGAGATGTTTGTAGAAAACAACATGTGTATAATTAAGGTTTAATGAGCTCTTGTCAGGGTGGAATGTGCAATTAGATTGGTAATAGAAAATTCTGCCTGAACGCTAGTGGCAGAGGCTGGATGTGAAGTCAGCATGGCAGCGAATGAAAGAACAGCGAATTATTTTGAGTCCAATTGACAGACGAAGACAGTGCTGGATGCTGCATTTAGATTTAAATACATGGTGAGTTTTTAAAAACAGAAAAAAAAGGAGATTTTTTTTTTCTTTTTCTTCTGATTCTAAATTGTGCACATTCAAATTACTGTACTTATGCTTACCAGGTTGGTTTCTCGAGAAATGGGACTGAAGGGCTAAAGTTATGCTTCACTTCTGCAAAAAAAAAAAAAGAGGAGAAAGCAATGATTGTGACTGGAATAAAAAAACCCAAAACAAAACAATTGTCCTTGGCTGCAAAACACAAGCATTAAGTTTTTAAAATACATTTTCTGTAGTAATTCCTAACAAGAAATCATTTGGAAAGCACAAATCACTGCCAAGGCTGCTGAATATTACAAGCATAATATATAATTTGTTTTATTTATTGAGTGAACACAAATTGTTTGACTCGTGAACAATTGAAATTATTTGATGAAAATGCTTCCCTAATAGTTATAATTTTTGTTCAAACATTTTAATTAGCTTATTTAATTATGTTTTATTAATGTTATGGTGATGGTATGACTGTGGTTATTTACTTTATTTATACTAATCTGAAAAAACAAAAAAAAACTATATATATACATTTTTTTTTGTTGTTTTTCAAATGTCTGAAATTATTTCCAAGACTAACTGCAGAGTCATTTTCTGGCTTTAAAATGAAAAATGAACAATTCTCCCACCTCTTAAATGTCACAATGCATTTTATGTGTGACTTATAAATGATTGGCAGCTGTTGTAGGAACATTCTTTTGAAACTTCTCATAAAACAATCTTGATCTCCAATAACATGCATCAAATGTCACCTTTCAGCACAAAACAATAAATATTCATTCAACATTATGAATGGGTAATGTTACTGAAAAGAATATTGGTTTAAGCTTGTTTTACAATGTTCATTATCATAATAAGGAAATATTTAGTTTGGGTTAAATCATACCTTTCATTCTTTGGTTTTAGCATTTCTGGGGCAAACAAAACTTCTAAACATTTTATCTGTAGTTAATGCAAAGTTTGGGCTGCAGAAGTGTATTTACCTCTCAAACAATGAACACAAAGTGTCAGATGATTTAGACTTTGGGCCTTTTTCATTCTGTTTTCCATCTTTTTCTTGACTTGGTGAAATTATAGCTGGTGGGTCTGGTGGAGAAGACACACACACACACACACACACACACACACACACACAGAAAAATTGTGTTTTTTTTATGAATTACTTGACTTGTCTCTAAAAGAGAGGGCCCTTTGTTGCCTTCCTCTGGGACTGCCCTTGAAAGGCTCCTATTGTGTGGTAAGCACTATGATAAAATGCAAGTGGATTTAATAGATTTAATGGAACAAGCAGACGTAGCTCACAAGCCCACATGTGATGAGAAGCAGGCTGGTTTAGGCAATGAGAACCACATCTTAAATAAAATGTTAGTTTTGTGACAGTTTTGCACGTTTTAGGACTTTTATTTTACCAAATATACACGTTGCTGTTTTAGTTGTCATCTTTTTGTTTCACTAAATGTTCCAAATCCATGTTCCTCCTGACTTGTGTTGAAAGTCAAGGTTAGGGAAAGTTGAATCTCTGCGATGTCGTAGCTTTGTTTTCATTGTGTTTACAGGGAGCACAGTGGCCATCTGAAACTCTACACCTACCAAATGCTTTGTGGGGTCAGAGGTGGGGGAGATGTGTGTCTTTAGCTCAGTGAACCATGCATTTGAAAAAAAAATATACCTAAAAAATAAAAAAATAATCCATCTAGCATGCCATCATAACAAATCTGCATCTCCAGCTATCTCACATATCTGTTCATTCAGCCTTCTTTTGCCATGCTGTCATTTTCTAAATATATGATTTTTTTCCCACTCCCTCTTGCAAGGTTTGTAATTTAGTATGTATTATTTTTAGGTGTCATTTGAGAGGTGGGCTGTCTCTTGTAGCCCCTCAAAGTGATTGGCAGTGCCAGAAAACTGACCAATAAACCTGAGATGAATGCTATATTTAAACACTGATTGACACAATTAGGTCCATCATCCACCAGAGATGGAACACTCTTTTAATGGGTCTCATTCATTCGCCTGATTTAACACAACCCCCACTTAAATACTTGTTCATTTTTGCTCGAAGCCCATACGTACTCTCGAGCACAAATTGAGCTTTAGTGTGTTCATTTTAACTGCTTGGTTTTGTTTTTTGTTTTTGCCTTTTTGTCTCTTTGTTTGCTCCTCTCACCATCTCTCTCTTTCCTTTTCTCTCCACTCCTTATTTTGTTGCATTTGTCGTAACGAAACACACACACACACACACACACACAAAATACAAAATAAAAATCTTAGCCGCTCCAATTCATTTTGTGCTCTCTCAGTTGAGAAAGAAGAGCAAATTTGTTTCCGCTCGCTTGTTCCTGTGCGTTGAGGTTTAAAAAGGTAATGAAGACCATATTTCATCTGCATGGAGTTATTTGACCGGGCGTGGCAGAGCTGGTCTGTTATGGGAAAATAAATATTATGGAAGGTCTAACTTTGTTATCTTTATCGGGCTGGGATCAATGTGTGTGTTATTGGACAGGATACATTACACAAACATGTAGGCCAGAATGCAGTTTGCACACATGCAGAGCCCTAAAAGCACTGTGCACACACTCCAGTTCTATGTATTTGTATAGTATGCAAACATGGATGCACATTAGCAACACATAAGAAAGAAACAAATATACCCCCACCCCCACCCCCATCCCCGTGCAATCCATAACTGCTTTATAGCAAACCATCCCCCACGCTCTCTGTGCTTTGGGTTTTGTATATATGAGTGTGTGTGTGTATGTCTTTATGTCTGCATGCCTGCCTGTGAGTCACTGAATGCTCTAATGACCACAGGCCTGACACAGGTATTTTGACTGCTGCCTCTTTCCATCGCCACGTTGACTGACATGTGATTATTTATGCTGGGGTTGAAAATAAATAAATAGGGAGGACCTTGCTGTTACCATGAGAAATACCTCAGAAGTAGTTGTAAGTCCTCCTCTCCGCCTCTTCCTCCTGCCTTATCGTATTTAAACACAAAATCATCCCTGGCTGCCACTGCTCGTGTTTTATTAGTGTGTTTTTAAGTTTGGTTTGCTTTAAACAACAGCTTGATTCTTCTTTAGAAAACTCCCCTTTTCTTTGTTTCTGGTTTATTGTATTTCAGAGATTTTCAGCTCTTTTATTTTGTCAATAGCATGCGTTTCCATTGCAAATGTGCGCAAAACTTTGTCGATATTCTGTTAATGTTAAAAAAACAGTTTCGCTATTGCGGTGTTTTCATTAAGTAAGAAATGCTATATATGAATACATTTGTTCTTGCGGCGTTTTTGGGAAATTGTAGTCGGTGAGTTTACTACTTTCTTTTACAACTTCGATGATTTTCCTACTACTTTTACTTCCTGTTTTCTTCTTTGTCGTCGTCTTTTTCACCAGTAGAAACAGCCGGTTGTTAATCACATGACTCCCGTGATGCGAAAAAAGTGTTTCCATTGCAATTTTGCAAAACACACCAATTTCGATACGGCCGAAAAACCACCTCATCCTAGCACAAAACCATTTTGTCGAAAAAAGAAAGTTTTTTTCGAAATTGACGTGTTTCCGTTAAGATAATTTATTTTTGAAATTCTAATTTCCTCATTTTCATGACCAATGGAAACACAGCTATTATCTCCTTGTGTCAGATTGTTTTCCTTAGTTCTCCTTGATTATTAACTTCACACAGCTTTGTTCCATCTGCTGATCAGCTCACCTGCGGTTAGGGGTTAGTATTTTTTTTCTGTTTCATTTGCTGATGGCGCAATGAATTCTGGAATACCGTCGGCAGTTTAGGTTTTCGTGAATTTGTCGGCCATGTGAGAACGCACTTATGAATTGGCACAGCCTACGGCGCGGGGTAGTGATGTAAGCGGCCGATACATGCGCCCCACGTAGGCTGCGACCTAACAATTGAAACAAAGTTTATATAATCTTAATTTCTTTTTCCAGGTTCTTTATTTTGTTCACAATGTTCATTCTGGCCCTGACTTTGTGTTTATTTATAATATCAAACAATTTTGATTTGATCCTGCCTGTTTTGAGAACATTTTTTAAACCTATTTATAGTTCAATCTCACCACATACATTGACATGTTTTCAGTTTAATTAATTTAGCATGCCAATAACAAAAGTGTATTTTTATTCCTAACAAATTAAACCACTGGTTACAAAGTTCTATGTTGTGAAACTAAATCAGAACTTGCAGAAAAGGTAAAACTATTATTGTAGCCCAAGTCGTTCAGAAGGAAAATAACTGGGTTTTAATAAGTTTGCTATGAATTTAATTACCAGAGCTGCAAGAACAAAGGGAATCTTTAACTTTGCTAATGTAGTAATGTTGCACTCTTTGTTTCACACAATTAAAAATGTGAAAAAAAAACTACTCAATACAAAACCAATATCAGAACCCTGTCATGTTTATTAATGCTGGTCCACAGTGGGGCTTCTCATTAGATAATTTTTGTGTTCTAAAAATACGACCTGAGAATATAATCCAATTACTAATCACACACATTTATTCTCATTTACAGAAGGAAAAAAAAACAGTTAAATGTGTTCAAAACTATTCTTGGAATTGTGTAATAAACAAGGTGTTTATCTAAAAAAAAATCACCTGAACAGACTGTTGGGAAAAGTGAGTTGTGGCCAAATATCACACACAAAAAAGCCCCACTTTTCAGACTTTTCCAATGAAATACTGTATTAAATCACAACTGTAAATTACTAGTCCTTACTGGGAAACCTGGCAGTGATCATAAGGTTTGGTCTTGGGGTACATTTAGGTCAGGATAGTTTGTGACTGAAGTAACCATGCATTTTAAATTAAATTAGCAAAGCTATGAGCACATCTTCAAGACTTCACTGTTTAATCATAGTTCAGAATGACTAATGCAAAATATATTTTTTAAATTTATTGTTAGGACAAAAGTTTCACAAACACGTGTATCACTGTTACATGAAATACATTCTAAAATCTGAATGTTACAGAGTTGAAAATAAAATAAAGCATCCTACCTTTTTAAAATTTTACATTATGTAATCAGTTTTGATAAGTGGATAAAAGTAAAGGTGTAAGTTCAACGACTTTATGGAAAAATTCATAACTTAGTTGTTTCGTTCCAGTCCGTTCTACAACCTCAATGACCTCACTTCCTGTATCAAACTGGTTTGGGTTCTTAACACAAACATATTTATAGGTTTATGCTATAAATTCCTCCTATTCTGACCTTCACATCTATTTGCATTTCTTTTAACTGAAGACTTGAGTCAGGCAAACTCACTGCAGAGACCTTTTCTGTGCCTTTTTCCTTCTCAACCCTCAATCTATCTTTAAAACTCCTCACCTTCATTCATGGTCTCAACACGACTCCCCTCTCCTCCATCACCCCCCTCATCTCACCTTCACCCTCTCCTCCCTCGCCATCCCTCCCCTCTCTTTGTTTTCCTTTGCTCAATTGTTTTGCTGTAGATTTGACCGCCATGATTAATGACCTCAAAGCCTGAGGAAAACAAACACACTCGCCCTTCTTCTACAAACCTTCCTTTATTCTTATATGTCAGCTGCCTGTACAGTACATGTTCACGCTTAACGCATTATTATTTCTGGTAAAAAGACTGACATGTTTAGACAGATCCTTTGAAACCAAGATTGTATATCCATCGTTTAACCTTTCTTGGGAGATATTTTCATTTCTGTATTTCTGGTTGAGATCATACAGTGTTCTTGCCATTCTTTCATAGCTTATTTTTTTTTGTTTTATTTTTAAATATAGAAAATAAGCCATGGATGCTGATTTATGGGCCCATAATTCAATGATTGGTGATCATCAGTAAAAGCCATGCATGTATTAATAGAAATTTAACATCTGGGAGGTTAACTACAGTGCTGTGCATGACCAGGTAAAGTTCAGTAACAAATATCACATTTTATAGTTTAGATCATGGCTCACAAAGCACCTCCTGTTCTTGTTAGTTATGTCCTTAGCAAGATTATTTTTGAAAGCATAATATGTATGTAGTTTATTTTTTCAGGTGTAGGCTGCAAACAGTCATTTATTAAGAAATAACAGTATGTTATAAATGTTTTTTCCATATTAAAATCCAAACATAAATGATTCCCTTATTATTTTATTTAAAGTACATAAAAGTTGTAATAATGTAGGAATGTTTTGATATTTGAATCCAATTTTAGGTAATCTAATGAACACAGTTATTTTTTTAATCTAATCGTCTAATTGTAGTATCAAATCTAGTACAAACATACAATTAAGCAGATATTTTCTTAGTTATGACTGAAATTTGCAAACTCAGTTATTCTCTTGTATTCTGGTTGCAGTTTTTAATACAAGACTTGGTCTAACGGAACCACAGTCACAAAGAGTCATGAAATAATTATTTTTACCTTTCCTCTCAATTTGGAAATTGTTTGTTATTCTAGCCGGTGTGTCCTCAGTGACTCGCTCCCATTGTGCTGCACAAGTGCTGCAGACGGGTTTGTTCCTTGACATTAAATGTAATTGTTTTCTACTTACCTTCTTTTTTTTTCTTTTTTTGCTGATCGAGATCTCACTTGCTGGTGTGACAGTAATCTAAAGGTGCCACTAAATGTGTTATTAGCGTTTCATTAAAAATCATTTTCCAAGAGCAATAAACAAATGATGTCATTTTCATTGCAGGTTACAGTGATTGTTTCTGCAACAAACTGATAGTGCCATTGAGTTGAAATATTGGCAATAGATGTTGCATTTCAATCAGCGGTTAAAATACATTATTGGGCTAACAAACTAAATTTTTTTTTTCTTGTCTGCTCGGAATGTGCCAAGAAGCTCAAGACGACTTTCTAAACAACAAAATCAATTTTGAAAGAATCCATACATTGTTTGTATTATACTTACTAAATAATAAAATGTATTCATTCTGTAGACATAAACACTTCATAACTACAACACAAGGACTATAGCCTGCAGTGGAAGACAATCATAATAAAAAGATGGTGGTTCAGTTTCAGTCCCTGAACACAGCTTGAAAAACACTTTCAGTAACCTGCTGGAGGCACATATCCATCCTGTTATTTTACCCTACAGTAGCACCATTCATCTCAGCCACTACAAGCTGTCTTGAGGTGTGTTTTAGTTTCTCATAAATGGTTGGAACCAAACTGTATCAGACTGAGAGGCGGGAAAGGTCTTGGGAGTGTGTGGGTGAGTGTGCTCGCGTGTGTTTGTGTGTGTTTAAACGCCTGTGTCTTTCAAGCTGTGGTCTCTGGCTGTGACCCCAGTGTTAATCACTCTACAGCCAGAACAACCACAGGCTCTATCACCACTACTGCTGCTACAGCCGTTTCCCTCTCCTCCTCTTTTTTTTTTTTTTTCCTCATTCATGTTTTCTGTCCCCTCCCACCCTCACACCCCATAACTTTGCTATCTTCCCTACTTGACCTCCCACTTACACAGAATTGCCGCCTCGTTCACCATTATGAATACGCTGTTGTCTTTTTTATATATTCTTGTAGCTTAACCTCAGGCTGTCACCTTTCTCCCAGCTTTTTGGCTGTGCTTTGGGCTTCCTATGCTCAGTGTTTCTAATGTCTGACACTGCAGGGCGACTCTGTTCATTTTTTTTTTTTTGGCGCTGTGTAAAAGAGCTGAAGGTTTAGATCACCTTTTCATGTCTGCAGGGTACATCACCGGCTGGTTAGCTGCTTAGCTGGTTACACATGATTGGTAATGATTTTTTAAATGCATCGACTCACTGCTGGGTGAGATAAAAAAAAAAACAAATACAATATTTACCAAACTTGATTTTAGGAGCATTATTTGTGAGATTTGTTTTAACAATGTCAAATTTTTTGGAAAAATAGCGTCTCCACTACAGCTTCAGTGAATAAATAAATGAAAATAAGAGAACGCTTTTGAATATTTGTCTTAGATGGAAAGTAGGTCCCCGGAAATATCTGTTGTTCTGCTAAGCTGCATGGCACCGCAGATAAGTATCTGGGTCAACATGCTCACTGACCTTCCTGTCAAATGCCATTTAGTTGCTTGATAACTGTTGTCGGTAAGTTTGTTCTAAATAAATATATTGACATTGGCATGCTAACAGGCAAGACAATGTAATATTGGAAATGATGTCATTGTCATTTTATTGTATCATGCAAGTATTTTTACATTAGCTGAATAACACAAACTACTGAGTATAACGACAGAACAATGATTATAGAACCATTAGGATATAAACCATAACTGCATTAGATTGTTTTAAAACCTGTGCCTAAAACTGTCTAGAAACCTGGGACATCCAGTCCAGTTGATTGTCCAACTTTCCCATCTGTGGAGTCTTCCCTCTGGGATTGTGTTAAATAAAAGAAGAAATGTGCACACTATAAAAATTCCATCAGTGGATGTGGAGAAGCTTTCTAATGAGTGACTGACAGACTTTCTGACTGGCTGTCTGACCAGACATCCCTTTGAAGCAAATTCTGAGCTCTCAGTGTTGTGATTATCACTCTGTTGTGCCTTTGTCGCCTTGTGACACCCTGGGAATCACAGCAGTTAGGTGTATGAACACTTTTGCACACACACACACACACACACAGTCAAGCTGAGAGCTGACGAGTGTGAGTTACACAAGCGTCGACAGGGCCTAATTATACATGTCTCTAATGAACTGTAATTACTGACATCCACCAGAGCATCGGGGTCTATAAGCCGAGGACTTGCAGTCATTAGGCTGCTGCGTTACACTGTTTCAGCTTCTGCGAAAAAAAAAAAAAAAACTGACTGAAATTTATGTTCTCTGCTTTCAGCCTTACTGTTTTTCTCTTTTCTCTGCCTCTTTCAGTTTGACGGTGACAACATGTACATGAATGAAAACAACCATGAGTTCCTCCCGCCAAACCAGGTTAGTTCAAACTGCTTTTCATGTCATTCACACCTTAACTGTTGCCTGAATTTCTATAAAGTAATCAACCAATGTAACCAACAGCAAGCTACATAATTCATCTGATATTAAGTGAAAGACAATTTTTTTTTGCAGTTTTAAACCAAAAAGACAAAATTTGCAACATGACTCTAACATATTGAATATGATACCAATGTGCCTTCTTGTCACATATGGAAGGACAAAGCTAGTTTTAAAAGCTGCATGTTTTTATATGTCGAACTTTAAACTGTTGGGTACATTTCATCTATTCAAGAAATTAAACTCTCAAGCATTCAGAATAATATATAATTGTTTTTTTTTTTGTGGTTTCATTTTTTTCCCATGCTTGCTTATTTTAACGACCACAGCTGCACTTTTGCTGAATACCTGCTGGGAAAAAAAAAGTGACACTATGTCAGCAAAAATACCCTAATAGAATGTTCTGGAAACTTATTTTTTCTTCAATTTAACCGCTAAGCTAACTTCCCCATTTGAAAAAAATAATAATAAAGAAAATTGAAAAAAAAACAACAACTCCTTTTATTCCTCCGAAACAATTATCCTCAGAACGTTTTCACTTTGGTACAAGCCAACTTGGAAACTATTTTGGCCTTGTTGCAAAGGATTTTGAAAACTAGAAAAGAGGGGGGAGTGCACTGCAGTCCTGCCAGAAATCCTGTGGCACAGCTGGTCGTAAACAACTGGGAGACCATATGGTTGTGTTTGGACAGGAGGATTTGTGGAGTTTTGGGAATAAGCCCATCTGACATACGCAGGGAAGCAGGGAATTTGTCCCTGTCAATTGCAATTATTAAAACCCAACTTGGAGACGGAGGTAGATACGTGTTTTTTGTTGAAATTTTTGCTATTTCAAAAAAACATTTTGGATTGTTAAAATATGAATTAATAGACCAGAATGAGCTGCTACAATATGTTTGCCTTGTTTCACTAGTGTAAAGTTTACATACATGCATTTTACAATCAAAGAATCAGTCTAGGCCTGCTTTCTGTCACCGTTTCATGCAGATACTGTGTTTGAAATCATAATTGCAATACTTTTATTTCAGCACATGTTGCTTTACTGGAATGTTGATGCTTTATTACCAAATTACTTAGAAGTAGAGTCTAAATTTAGCATAGTGTGTTGAGAACAATTGATCTGGAGAAATAAGGCGGAGTTCAGGGAAGCAAGGAAGAGAAAAAGGAGGGGAAAAAAATGCATAAACGATTTTGATGAGATGAGAAACGATTTGGCTTTGCGCTGTGTTATACTTTGTTTACTCAGGATTCTCTCATATTTGACATGTGCCTTGCTCTATTCTCTGCTTCGCCAGATTCATCCTTTCCTTTCATCTGACAGCTCGAATCGGGGAGGCCTTTGGGGTGGACTCACACACTCTGACAAGAAAACAGGAACATATAAAAACCACAGATCTCCCTCTTTGTTGTAGATTTACAAGATGCACTCAAAGAAATTTTAAGTGTTCAAAACAAAAAAAAGATGCATGAGTATCAAACAAACAAACTACGTTTTGTTTTGCTTGAAATTAAACATGGCTCAGTATTACTGTGCTTTTTATGACTTGCATTATATTTTCGTCCTTCATGTCAATAGTTGCTTATTGAATTGGAGTTGCTAAATATTAAAACCTCAATACATAGTTGATGGCAAACTATGAGAAATGTTGTACAAATGAATGATGGAAAAACAGTATGTTAGTTTCACCCATCTGCTTTTACAAAGAGTTTCAAAAAAAGATTATGCAAACACGGTTGTTGTCAGTTCTAATAACTGCAAAGGGACAGACCCACTTAGTACAATGCTTCATTTACCGTATCTACTAAACTTTATTAAGACACGTCAATATGATTTCCCTAATTATATGACAGCTGTGTGTGTGTTCATCTTTTTCACATACTGCAGACGGGACAAAAGATCATTACATGTTTCTGTAAATGTATTAAGTCAACTTTTTAACAGCTTATAGCTCGTGTATGAAAGTAAATTTCTTTTATTTGTTTGAAAGTTTGCCCTAAATTATGTTTAAAACCCATTAAAAAGTATAAATCCGTTTACGCATATATATTTTTGGCAATTTTTTGAGCAAAAATGGACTTTTAGGCTAAGTAACAAGGAGATACAATACCCACAGGGATAATTTTTGTTTTTAACGTTTTTTTTTCTCCGTTAGAAATGTGCCATGCAGCATGAACAACTGCCACATTATTCTCAATATATTCTGTTTTGAACAATATCATACTGCCTTAAGCTAACTTTTTTCAGCTTTATTATCTTACTTTATTTATCTATCTTTTTTATAACCATCGCTCTCTGACTCCCCCGTTTTGACTCATTCTCTCAGTATATCTGTAGTTCTCTCTCCTTTTTTTTTATTGCTGTTGAATTTAAATGCATTTGGGTCATCGGCTCTGCTTCAAATCTTTGTGAAAGTGCTCGGCTGTCTTTTTGCTTCGGTTTCTACATGTAATTGCTCTATTTAATCTTGTTCACCTGTGAGAGTACACTTTATGTACATATATTCAGGTCATAAGCTTGGCCCTGTTGCATAAATCTGCCCAAGTAACCACATGAAAAAGTGCTTCGATGGGAATGTTGTAGTGATGAGTAACAGAGAAACGGGGTCAGTGCCATTGTCATATTGATGTTCCCATGAGCATTGGGTTTTTTTGACTCTGTGTAGTTCTTTGTATTGTCTTTCCATCTCCCCCACCCTCCCCTTATTAAAGTGACAAAGTGTTAGTGATTCAATGACATGGCCGTGGACCCAGATTTTGGCATCAACATTCTTTTTGTTTGCCCCTTTGGCCACTAATCGTGCCGTGGCAACATCTTGGACAAGTCTGATCTGATGAAACTGCCACAACAAAAAAATAGAACATATTTTCCCGTAGACCTTCACCTAAAGTTAGATTTTTCTTGCCGTTTTAAAGAGAATAGTACACAGCGACATGATCAAAGGTAATACACTGTGGCGATGTCGTCTCATACCTCCACAGCAAAGTAGAGGAATCGGTATACTTCATCAGCACTTTACCTTGACAATGCTCTCTTTTGATGTCGTTCTCCCTGACTTATGAATTAATTTAGCAGAACTGCTGTTTGAGAGAAATGTGTCACAGGAAAAAAAAAAAAGGAACAGGAGGAGGAAACGGAGAGGGGGGAAGGGTAGAGATGGAAAAACTGCACAGGGGAATAATTCGACTAATGGAGTGACTGTTTGGATATTCAGCAGAAGTAGGAACGGAGATTATGATCTTGCAATTAGCGTAACAAGGTTTTATTGATTGGCTGCTGCTTAGTGTCTTTGCTGCCAAGATGCTGCATGTGGTTTTAACATGCACTGTGTGCGTGTGTGTGTCTGTGCGTGAGTGTGTAGCCCAGCTAAACTACAGCCCTACTACTGCAACACTTCCAGAGTAGAATCCGGCTCTATGGGACCAACAAAATGCGTCTATTTCCTCTTCATCAAAGCTGAAATATAATGGATCACTCAGTTAAAAGGTTTTGCCTAAATGACGAGTGACAAAGTAGACTGCATTTGCATTTTTCACTCACTTTTAAGTGAATGCGTCGCCCTACTCCACCTTTTCAAAAATGATAAAAACTGTAGCTTCTAGTGACGCATATTTTAAAGTTTCTCTTCCTGTTTTTGCATGTTGAGAGCATAGCTATAATGATTTAACTGAGTTTGATGCTACTTCCTGTCCTGTGTGTGTGTGTGTGTGTGTGTGTGAATCAATTCTGGCAGTGATTATGGCGCTCACTTGGGTGTTGTGATTGTAATCAACGAGGTGTTGTAGTGCCAACAGCAAATCTGTGAGTCTCGGCGAGGCAAAGACACGCCGAGGATCGATGGAAAGCTTTTGTTTTAAACAGGGAGACGAAGAAATGCGATTTTAATTGGATTTATGACACAAGTTGACAGACTGAGCTTATAATACATGTTCTTTTTATTCATCTCACTTTTAACGAAAGATTGAGCTGCGTGAAAGCTCTTGTTAACAAATTTGAGCGAATAAGTCATATTGTTCAAGTGCCCAACCTTCAGAAACTCATGTTTTTTGAATATGATTAAAAGCTCCCCGGCGTCGCTCGTTTCCCATATGGTTCTGATGAGCAACTGTCGAACATGATCCTGTAGTCTTTTATGTTTAACCTTTGACAAATCTATCACCTCCTCCCTCTGTGCTCTGAATTAAACACCCATTCCACCTTTCCAGTTTAGATGAGTTATTCTCTTGTTTGGCTGCAGCCCAAAGCTCAGCCTACATGTCTACAGCCTCTGTGAGGTCTGATTGGTCAGGTTCAGCCGTGTGTGACTGACAGGAAGCCTGTAGATTGGGGGAGACAGTATCTGTGGATCGTTGCGCTGATTAAAGCCTCGCGGCAGTGTTTTGTAAACTCCCGCAGTTCGGGGTCCCCATACTCACGGCGTGGCCCCGCTGGTCTGAATTACAGCTTGGCCACATTAGCCTGATTTACAGCTTCCTCATGCTGTTTGAAATGAAGGAGGGTGCCGTAGTGACATGCTCCTTCTCCACCACACTTCAACCTGACCCTTTCCTCCAACTGACCCACCCTACTTTATACCCTACACCCCAATCTTATCATTCCTTTCTTTTTTTAAACCCCCCTATGAACAAACCCCTACTTTTTAGGACTTTTATGTCCACCTTTCCTCCTTTCCCCTCATTCACTCGTCACTGCCCCGCTTCTTCTTCGTCTCCTCTATTTTTCCTCCCCATCCATAATCCCTTAAAACATCTGGCAACATCCCTTTACCTTTCCCTCCTCCTGCACCCCAGCACACACACACACACACGCACACCCCTGCCCCCCCTTTCTGCCGTTTTCACTGACTGACTACATCTTTGTGAAAATGAAAACAAAGAGCAGCCTGCCAAAATATTTCTATAGCCGAACGCTGACGAAGCAGGGAGCGGAGACAAAGCAAAAAGATGTGCAGGCAAATTTGTCGCAGCAGCAGAAAGATGGAAAGCTCTCTCCCCATCACCTTTTTTTTTTTTTTTTACAGTCATTTGGAACCCCCCACCCCAACCACACCCCCTTCCCCCTTTCCTTTCGTGCCATGTTTGAAAGCCCACAGTTTGGAAAACTCATCAACTATGGCAGCATGTATAAATGCACAGCTGTATATTTGTGTAGGGCCCCTGCAGCACTACCCCCACCCCCACCCCACCTCTTGTTGCCCTAGGTGATCAGATGAAACTAATGGCAACCTTAATGTGTTTGTGCAAACCTTTTTCGACCCACAGCATGAAATGATCAGAGACCAAACGCTCGGTCTTGTACTCATCGAATGCTACATTTCTAAAAGACACAAAATATACAAATATCACAGAGTTTGTTTCAAAAAGAAACTTTTAAACTTGTCCTTGAATTGTTATTTTCTTAATGGCTGTGGAAAAAAGCCGCGGGCCATTAGAGAGGGGGAAAAATGTTGCAATAAACCACAATTCGTTAGCCAAATACTTCTTTAATTATTAATGTGGTATTTTCAAGGTGTGAAAAAATGCCCAGAGCTGACAATCCATGTTGACTTATTTCCTCAGCTCAGATATAGTTAAAATGAGGTGATACACGTTCTTTTAATGAACCAGTTAAACAGCACACAGCAGAGAAAGCCCGGGGGCAGTGAGTTTTACAGTTTTACAGTAAAATATATTTATGAGTTGGTTTTAAACCAACAAACTTCCATTTAATAAAAACACAGATTTACCTCATATAATAAGATTTGTGTATATTTTTAATTTGTGGACAAATTCTTTTGGTAACTGTCTCGATTAACAAAGTGTTGCCTGTTATAAGCAACATATGAATGTGATTTATCATTTATGGAGTTAGACACACAAA
>JARVGW010000682.1:14911345-14934292 GCA_031762495.1 Anablepsoides rubrolineatus
TTTTTTTCCCTCACAAGGTATTAAGTACTGCTGGCAGGTGCGCTTGCTCCCCGAGCCTGTGTGAATGAAATATGAGCCGCAATGTCAACTGAACTTGTCACAGACAAGCTGGGATGAATAAATGATAAGAGTAGAGGTGTGTTTTAATGTGTTCTCCCTCTGATGGAGGGTCCCAGAAACTGTATTATCTCAGACTGTACACCTGCTGGGTTTTGTATAAACCTGCAACAACAGAAAAAAAAAATAATAATAATGCATTTTAGATGCAGCCATTAAAGGGAAAGAAAATCTCCCTAATATTAAGTTTGAATATTTTTGTCAGCCTGCCTGTTATAAATTGACTTTCAGAAGTCCTGTTATAAACGTGTTTACAGTTTTACAATATGAACTTTAAAATTGTCTTACCTTTGCCTTTAAAGACCTTCTGCTCTTTGAAGCTTATACTGTAGTCTTTATTCAGATGAAGAAAACTCATTTCTCCTTTGAAAGACCTTCATTTTCAGGCATTTTTTAAAGGGATTAGAGCGTCTGCGGAAAATGATGGAATGTCTGTCGCTTTTCACCACAGTTCAACAAGCTCAGTGATAGAATGGGACTTGTATTACTTATTCCAATGTTGATTCAGGCGTAGATGATTTTGAATGATCAATGCTTCTACTGGAACAAAAAAAAAAAAAAATCCCTTGCTTGTTTCATGGGCTCTTGAAATCTACAAGAAAAAAAGGAATAGTGGCTCCTTAAACTGCTTTCCTCCCCT
Organism: Anablepsoides rubrolineatus; assembly: GCA_031762495.1. Classification (NCBI taxonomy): domain Eukaryota; kingdom Metazoa; phylum Chordata; class Actinopteri; order Cyprinodontiformes; family Rivulidae; genus Anablepsoides; species Anablepsoides rubrolineatus. The sequence continues at coordinate 14,912,103 of JARVGW010000682.1, forward strand.
ATTTTCCTGTACTTTTTTTTTTTTTTTACGATTGTTTATTTTCAAATTGTCCCTCAGGTTAATGTTCCATTTTGGTATTTCACACCTCCCTCTCCCATAAATGAACCATCAGAGCTATAAATCACTGGACAAACAGAGACTTGAGCAAATCCTGAAAGGTTCAAAGATTTATGTAACACATTCATGTTTTCCACTTTCTCATTTTAGTACTCCACTGGTAAAGCCTAGCTAATAAAAGGTCCTATTAATATTTCCTGTTGCTTAGCAACGGCAAGGCAGCAAGTAATAGCATTCTGTGGAAAAATAGATGACCGATAAGGAAAAATTCAATTCTTTTCTCATCTCCTGGGAGAAAGTGCCTTATTTCTCTGGCAATGTGATATAAAACTGTAGTTGTATATTAGGAAATATTTTAAAAGAAATATAGGTTATTTTTCCATTTTCCCCATTTTGGAGGGATTTTTATTGCATCCTGGAATGGCAGCTCATTTGTTTTTCTCCGCCCTGATAAAGTCAATTAACCTAACAGAATAAGCTCATCACAGAATGAGGTTTAGTTCTTTTTTTTTAGTTTTATTGCATCCTTTAGTTTTATTGTAAATTAAAAAAGAAAGAAAGAAATGGTGGTAACGAACGCTTACATTAAACTTTTTAACAAATTCAGTTGAATTGAATATGCATCGCAGGTGTAATTTAAGCTTGTTTTCTGCAAACACAAGCTAGTTACACAAAACCTCATCTAATAATGCCGCTTATCACTGCCATCACAAGCAACAGAGGAGAGTCTCCACAATGACAATGTTTAATTTAGATACTTCATCACATCATAGTTCCAAAACACCTGAGTAAAATAGGAGATATAGCACACACACGTCGTCTTTCTCCACACTGTAGATGTGATCAAAAGTGGCATTCAAGCAGACAACAGAAGCCGAAGAAACAAATACAGATTCAGCTGCAGCAGATAGCTGGTGTTATGAAGCAGATACAAAGATAAGGGATTTCATATTACACTTAGCCAAGCACCCCCCCCCCCGCTAAGATTTATCATGCCATGAAATCGAGTCCATATTGCACTGTGCCCCATCTCAAGCATCCATCAATTATTCTGCGTTCACTGTCAGGAGGATTCAGCCACGGTGGCAATAGAGAACCATGTCGTCTCCCCTGCCGTGCCGCCAGCCACCACTTCAAAACAACGCTGCCACTTTGTCGGTTAACCTGTGCGACAGCGGCTTGAGTCGATGGGTGATTAAAAAGACACCTGGTTTGTTCACTTAGCACATTATGTTCTGTTCGGGCTGGGTTCAGTGGCCGCAGCGGTCTCCTTCACCGACTTTAAAAACCATTAGGAGATGTCAGAACGTCTACTGGATTTTAAAAGACTGCAAAATGTTGGGAAAAAGGTCACTGGAACAAAACAATCCCAAAAATTACTTAGCAACAGTGCTGCTTTTGTGCATTTTCATCCTTGGTTTTTTTCTTGTTCTAAGAAGTTTTTAAGAAGTAAGTCTCTTCCAGCCGAGCCTTGGTGTTTCATGGTAATGCAGTGGCTGTTTTTCTAAAATTATCTGCTTTATAATAAAGCTTAATATATGTTGTACGCACAGCAAAGAAAAGTTAATTTGTTCAAAGCTTATCTCTTTTTTTTCTGACAAAATTTTACATACATGCATTACTTTGGCATGACCTGCGTGGCATACAGTACAACACTGTGCTTTTTTAAAAGAAATATGTGTGCTCTTTGTTGTTTTGTGTTCATTACTTCTGCCTTTTTTTTGCAAGTATGAACACATACACACACACACACACAAAGTGTGTTTGACATGGCAGTCAGGAGTCTCATTAGTGGCAGCGGAGGAGCCTTGCCTTCTGCTGTCAAGAGTGTGTGTCCCTGCCGCTCCTCACAACCGTCTCCTACATGTCATGTCAGGCGAGGCTCTGATTCTCTGACGCTGATCTCTGTGAGGTGAGCTCAGAGACACACCCGGGCTGAGAGGGAGCAAGAAAGGGGGAGAGAAAGAGACCACAAGAAAGAACAAGAGGGAAGATGGAGAAGAAAAAAAAAAATAACAAGAAAGAAAACTGGGGTGATGGTGGGGTGGGGGGACAAAAGCAAAGGAGGCTCCATCTAACATTATCAGTAATGAGGAACATGGAGGACAGTGCCGAGGGGGACATCATGACATTACTATCTGCAAATCAACCGCTGCCTTCTTACAGCCACACCATCAGTCTGTGAAACGTTCAGATTGATTCAATATTCTGATACCAGTCACTGTCAGAAACATCAACTTATTTTGGCTTTAATAATAACAATAATGGTTAGAAATATATTTATACTGGTTGAATTTATTTACAGTGGAAGAAGTGTCCCGGCACAATAGTCTGTTTTTGACACCTCAAACATTTTATGTAAGATTTTTGTGCTGCTTATACACAAAGCCACACATAATTTCTATCCAGAAATACAAAGACTTTTTTTATACTGGAATGAATGTTGGATTGTTTGTTTTACTAGTGTAATAAATCACTTTTTACACTCTTCTTGCTTCCAGCTTCAAATAATTGTTTTGTTTTAATTTCCTGATACTGAGTGTGTGATGGTTGTTTAGGAAATGCAGTAAATTTTATCTTAAGGTTTCCTCTTTTGAATGCATAGACTATTGCTATTGCAGGTATTAAAAAAAAGTCCAACAACTTAATGAAATATTAAACATAACTGTGATAACAGTAATACTGGTATATGCATTACTTAATAAAAGTATTGCAATATCTTTTAAAACACATACAGTTTGGCTTTAAAGAGTCTTTAAACACTTGTTTTCCTCTGCGAATCATCCACGCCTCATTATATCTCTTTAGCGAGCGTCTGATGCCACAAGAAGGCAGAGACAGCATTTTCCCCTTTGCTTTCATACATAAGTAGCAAATGATTCATGAATCCACTCTGTTATTAATTCTCCTCAGCTTGTGTAAATGACCCTCCAGGGCATACATAAGCTTGATAAACCAAAGACATGCATGAAGGGAGAACGAGACTGCGAGACGGAGAGCGTAAGGAGGAGGAGGAGGAGGAAAGAGGAGGGAGAGGTGGGAGGCTTGAAGGCTCTTTGAGGAACAGAGTTGTTAGTGCTTTGCCCTCAGGGTGAATGGGAAGTAGCTTTGAGGGCTGTGAGACGCAAGGTTTGTACCCAACCTAAAGGCGTGTTTACCACCTTGTTGCGCAGCGGCTGTGCTTTTGAAGGATCAGTCTCGAAGGCTCCTCTAATTAACCTGTCATGGCAGGGTGCCTGCAGGGATAATGTTCTATTATTATAGTCATTTGTTTCAATTAAACGCTGGCTGATTTTACAATAGCAGCCGTGAACCTGTGTGAGTGAGCCATCACTCCAAACAAGATGGCTCCAGTCAAGCAGTGAGTAGCGAGGAAAGTCTGAGGAGTCGCAGAGACATCGATCAACGCGGAATGTATTCAGATAACGGGGCAGGGAGGGCGGGACTGAGAAAGTTTCTGATGCTGCTGATTACACGGATCAGCATGTTGTCCCTTCAAAAACCCATTCAGACAAATTTTATAACTATTTTTTTCACCATTACCAAATAAACTAATCTTTTCAGTCCCGATTTTAAAATTAGATAAGAACGTTTAACTCTAAATTTTTAATTCACGTCATTAAGAAGTATTGTGAATGGTGGAAATGCATTAAAACATGACCATCATATTAAGTGATTCTAGAGCCTGCAGTTTTATGATGCCAGTACAATAAAACCTGCATAGTAATCAGCCACCAGATCCGACTGATGAAACAGATGGTCCTTTGCTCGAATAATCCCAGGGACATAACAGAGTTTTAGCTTTGGTCTGAAGCAAAACTCTCCTTTTTCCCCTTGTATCTGTTTATTAAAGGCCTCTCCTCTCTTCTCACACCTCTTTGCTGGTGGTCAAATCCCTTTAGCTAAATCAAATGGTGCAGGCAATTGAAGCAGCAGTGAAACCATTTCAAAGGTAAGGTCACCAGGAGCAAAGGGAACAATGGCTTTGTGATATTCCATCTCTCACACAATGTGCTACACATAATTGGAAAGCCTTTGTTATTTGACTCCCATTTGACTATGATGTACAAGATGTGAATACAAACACGACAGGCGTAACGAAGGCAAAAGAACAAGCTCACTTCAGGTTTCCTGGCTTTACATCACAGTTTAGGTTTGCGTGGCTGCTTGTCACCAAAAGGAATATTTAACTGACGGTTGCTGACTTTGGGGTGAATTTTAATTTGTTTTTACTTCTTCTGTATACTTTTGTGCTCGTTTATATTGCTTTTTTAGATTATTTACAATGCTTTTTATGTTGAGTTACAAACCATGTTGCATTGAAATAAAATAGATTTCACAAACTTTTCACAAAGTTAGCAGGAGTTACATTCTTTAGGGAGAGAGCACTAACCATTTAAATCCCATTGCTCTTTGTGCACTCCCACCTTTTACGGACAGCCTTTTGAATGACACCATTAGGAATTAGCATACAGTACCTATGGCAACCAGCAACCTTTGTTGGATTCTTTCATAATATTTGTACAGCCGTCTGCAGCTGGCTTTATTTAGCTCAGGCTTGATGCTGCTGTGCGATAACCTCTTGCCTTTTTTTTCTCTCTTTCTCACACAGGTGAAAGCACCAATTAAAAGCACTCAGAAACATTTTCCAAAAGGACATGGGAATGACTATTAGAAGTGCATTATCACAGTGGCAAGGCTTTGAATAATGTGCACCAGCAACGTTGTAAGAAACGAGGCTGGTTTTACTTGTAGAAATTGGATTTATTAACCATACATCTCCTGGGGAGCAGTTTATGCTTCTAATTTCTAAAATACTCCAACAAGAGCTAAACATGTAATTGTGGTAAATAATCAAATCTAGTCCAGTAAAATGTGAGATTCTGACATTTTGCACAGAAAAGTCTGCAGTTTGTAACTTTAGAGAAAATCCCAGATCATCTCCATCATGTGAAATTCACCAGCAATTTTATTTTATTTTTCTTTAAATCTACACACTTTGACTTTACATTTCCACAATATAGCAGTGCCGTTTGTTCCACAAACTCTTCTGCTTTGCATCCCTCCTTGTTTATATTAAACATGGTGTGACTCAGATTAAAGGGTGGCAATTTTGCCTGGAGGCTGTTGCTATGGAAATGCATCTGCTATAGTTATGATAGGCCATTCATGTTTGATTAATTGTTTCTTCAATGCTTCTTGGTTTGTGAGAATCCTCAAAAAAAAAAAAAAAAACAGGTCCATGGAAAATGGAAAATAAATGGATTTTTATTTCCTTTTTTGTATTTCACTTTCAGTCCTCCTCTGCTTTTTTCTTTGGTCTAACCACCTATTTAGCTGGTTCTGTTTCCCCCCACATTTAAAGAAGTGTAGTAATGGTGTTTTGAATTATGATTGGAAGTTGGAGATTTCCATGGATGGGGGGAGGTTACAGCTTGGTTATTTGAAATGCAAAAGGAATGTCTTTGTTCACGGCTGGCTTTTGTGAGCAGCTGCTGAGGCAAATGCAGAATCTAATGTAGTGTGAATATTATGAGTTTTCAAAGCAGGCCAGAGCCATGCACAACATTACTTTGTACTCCATTTTTATTCCAGCAATCTACTGGGACCAATTATGATTAGAGAACCAAGCCTTCATCTCTGAACCCCTGCTCGTGTTTATCAAGACCTCATATGCTCGAGTCCTTTCAATTTGATCTTTTTTAGAACTGCACTAATGTGTAATGTATTATTTAACTCATAAATGTTTAAGGAAGCTCACAAATGCAAGCTCATCACTTTCAGATCTGTAAATTACCAAACATTCTCATTTGTGCCTGCATTAAAAGCCCCCTTTGCTCCATGCTTGTGTTATGTCTGCACAAATCTTGAAAAAAAAAGAGCTTTTGATAGTTATTATTGAAGATTAAAGATGGTTAAAAGCAGAACTTTTATGAGAGTCGGACTCTGTAAGTTATTGAAGGGTGTTCTCCATGTGGGGGTCATTGTCCAGCTGCGAACTCCATTTCTGTTTCTATTTGTAAGCCCAAGGTGTTGGGGAAGCGTGTTGCTCAGGGTGGCGCTAAGTAATATTTCTTTACTTCACTGCACACAGTGAGTATAATATATCTACAGGGGGCTGATGTGGTTGTTGATCAATACCATTGGCTTAGTGATTACCATACCAGATGCTGAAAGCTCCGACTTCTGAGGAATTATTTTTTCAGTTGCAGGAACTGAAGTCTCCCTTCATCATTCATTACATCTCAGAATTGAAGCTGTATTTGTTGCCTCTTGACGAAATCGGGAGTCACGGGTTGCAAGTTTTGACTGTGAAAGAACAGTCATCCATCTTTAGACACTGTTGTTGAGTTGGAAAAGAAACTTGTGTTTAGAATAAATATGGATTTGATTTGATTAATATTATATTTAAATTTGAGTCTGTTTTAGATCACTTTAAAAAAAGCTTTGTTGTACCTTTATTTTAAACTAAATTTACTCTAACATGTGCTACGTCTTTTCTGTGCTTTACTGTATGACTGAATTTATTTGTCTGCTTATCATTTAGTGAGCAGGTATATGTATTTGGAGCAGTTTTGCTTATTACACTTGCGTGCAAAAGAAGGAGTATCTGTTGTCTTGTTCATCAGAGCGCAGCTAGTAAGGGAAACCACTTCTTTTTTGGATCAATAGATGACTGACAGTTTGTCAACCTCTCCAAGTCATAAACAGAAACAAGGCTATAATGAGTTAGAGAAGGCAAACTTTTTTTCCCTCCTCTATTTTTGGCTAGCGAGGACTTTTTGGGATTGAAACCAACAGCTTGTAAGAGTTCAGGTTGCGTTCAGTGGTTAGGATAGCCTAGTTAGAACAGCTGGGCTCAGAATAACTCACGGGTACAGAGTTTGTTCTTTATTACAGACTTTTTGTCAACCTTATAAAACCGAGTAAAACAACAGTCAAGACAAGCAAATGATTTGAAATCTGTTGGTTTGATCTAGTTTGAACTACAGAACAAATGATAGTTTTTGGTTATAATCTGGTCTATTTGAATCTATTATTTTTGAGTTTTGTTTATAACAAATTGAGTGATTTTTTTGAAAAAAGGACAGTTGTTAACTTTGATCATTTATACATTTTTTATTTGCTCTACAACGAAACACAGTGTGGTTAATTTTCAATGATTCACACTGCTAAACAAAACAGGAAAATTGCTAATCAAAACTGTGAGAAAGCAGATAAAAGACAGATTTATTATTGAACCGCTTGTAAGGTAAAGACCAGGTGTGAAGGTAGCAATCATGTCCTCTGAGAAATAACAGAGGATAGAAAAGCTGTCCTACCCCTACGCTTGTCAACAATGAAACCCGTAAGAGTTTTTTGTCAATGTATTTTTAAGCACATTTTTTTATTGCTTACATTTCTTGCAGTGCATATGCATATTTTTCTCAAATTTAAAAACTGTCATCTCCTCTAACTATTTGGCTGATTGGCAACATCTTATTATACTGAGCAGAGAAGCAGATAGTAAAGCTGGTGTTCTTCTCTCATCCCAGATGCAGGAGATGGCTTTGCACCACCACCAACAGCAACACCATCACCAGCATCCCGACGGCGCTCATTACGATCCCGCCCGTAACCACCCCATGATAAACAGCTCACCTCCGATACTGCCCAACCCCATGAGTGCACTGTCCCAGCTAAACCCTCAGGTCAGCCGGAGTGCACTGACTCATGGCTCCCCCTCACCTCCCGGGAGTAAATCAGCCACACCTTCCCCTTCAAGCTCCAATCAGGAAGAGGAGACAGATCCTCATTCGAAGGTACTGATGTGGCTTTTCTGGGCTGTAGTAGTGGAGATGAAAGTTTGGGCTTTGCAGCGCCTCTCTTAGACAAAATAGAGTTGAGGTTTGAGGAAATTCAGGGACCAGAAAGCACTTTTTATTTGGTTGCTTGAAAATTTCAAACATAGTTTTGCCGGCATTGGAGTTAAAGCTGTAATTGTTTCTTTATTCTTTATGCGGCACGGAGTGGTGCCACTTTTGAAGGTAGTTTAGGCTTCAGAGTTTGATTGTGGAGTTTACTTGAGTTTCAGTTTTTGCATTGTTTTGTTGCATGAAGCTGGGCACCCTGTACAGAGTGGGCTTATTATGCGATTATTTAAAAGTAGCACAATCTATAATAACAAATGTCTCTCATTACTCATTTGAGAATATGTGCAAATCCATTTCCACCATTATATGTTTAGTTTGCTCTCTCTCGTTATTTAACAAGTTTATTCAGAAAAGTGGGAAACATTTCGGTGGGATGATCTAGAGTTACAATTCTTTCTAATCATCTCTGTCATTGGTTGGTTTCAGTCGTATGTTTTTTTTTAAAAAGTGCTTGTTTAGTTTTCTTTTGCTTTATGAAAACTACCTAAAGCAGTGACAACTCATTATTTCCATGCCTGTTCTCCATTTCTAACAGAGAAATCTAAATAAGCGTATGACTAAATTTGCTATTTTCTTAGTGTGAATCATCCGTGTATTTAGCTGCTATTTGCACTGATACAGTATGAGGGAAGGAGGATCCTTTAGTTTAAAAAAAAATACATTTTCCTGCCTATACATATCTGCCAGGCTTCTCATGGCGTATGTGAATAAAAATGATTACCATCTCTCCTATCAGTAAGTAATTCCATTTGCTCTCTCCAATTCATTCTGAGACCACATCAAAGCCAGAGAAGATACATCAAGCGATTTAAAATTCCTTTCACCCCTGGCATGAAAAGTCAGAATTTATTACTTGCTGAGCAACTGCAAAATAAAGATTTGAAAAGGTTTGATAAATTCAACTAGTGCAAGATATTTTTTGAAAAAGTGTTTCAGGGATAAAAAAAAGGGCTTCTTTCAATACTTGGCTGTGTGTGAAAATGTTACTAACACTGAAACATCGCTGCAATATTCAAACGTTTGTTATTGGGAAAAACAAATCAAATTATGGAGCTAATAATGTTTACCTGGATGCATTCATTCATCTGAGAAGCAATTAATGAATTAGTAGATGCCGTTTCAGTGTCAATAAGCTGTCTTGTTGTTTCGTTTGTTCTGATGGTCTTCCAGATGACAGGTGAAAAGCGGCCCTCTTCGGAGATGATGAAGCCGAAGCCCAAACCCCAAAAAAAGAAGAAGAAGAAGGATCCTAATGAGCCCACTAAGCCTGTGTCAGCCTACGCCTTGTTCTTCAGAGACACCCAGGCACACATCAAAGGACAAAATCCTAACGCCACCTTCGGAGACGTGTCAAAAATAGTCGCCTCCATGTGGGACGGCCTGGGAGAGGAGCAAAAGCAGGTACATCCACACTCTGCAAAGATTTCACATGCATTTGGTTAAGTCCAGGGGTCGCTTCTTTTTACTTCACATCAAGACTAGAAAACCTTTGTAGGAGGAACACTACTTCCTTTAAAATTTACATTTTTATTTTTTATTATTGATTTTTAAGGTTTTAAAACACATTTAATCCACTTCATTTCTTCATTTATTTTACACTCACATCCAACACATTGAGCAGAATTGAGCTCTATACTTTTTACTTACAAAAACATTATAATGTATCATAACAAATTTGTAAAATCTGAAATTATAGAAGGAGTTTGATTGTAACATGCATTTGCTATTTTTGCAGCTTTAAAAGACTGTTATTAATCTTTCAGAATAAGATGTTAAATATGTATTCAGGGCTCATCAGTTGTCGTTTTTAGCTGACAGCAGTGTAGTTGTAATTACCTGAATTTGATTTTATTTTAGCACAACTTGCGCCTGTGCTAACAGGCCAACAGTGTCAAATAGGTTTCTGTGTGTTTGTGGTAACAAATGATGGTGTGAAATGAAGGGGAAAACGAGACAGTCTGATGATCATGCACAGACTCATATTTTTAGAATACCCAGTCAAGGCACAGCCTATTGGGTGTCAAATAAAAGCACCTGTCTCCATGACAAAGTGCAGCCCATTCTCCGCACAGCCGCCATCTACCAGACCCCATCCAGCATGTGTCTTTTTCTCCCACCAAACCTACTTTATACGCTGGACTTTGGAGGCCGGCTGTCCCTTTTATTTGCAGTTAATTTTTGCTGCCTTGGCCGAGGCTCTTCACCATGAATCTTCATTTCGCCACTGACACCTTTGAATGTGAATTCCTCATTTCCTGTCCTTTTATTTATATCTGTTGCCTGGTGATTTGATCATGCTGGGAATACAAGATTAGCAATTGCCTTGTCCTTGGTTTTCCCTCAAGGACATCTGCTCCAGAAATGTTATTGTTTGTGTTTCTTAACCCTTTGTTTCCTGGCATCTTTTAAAGCCTTTGAGTTTTTATTTTTATTTTTTCATTTAAAATGCATTTATCCCTCACAGTTAAACCTTAGAACAGAAAGAGAGCTACTAAAATACTCTAATTTTGCCTTCCCAACAGCAGCTTTTTTTGTTGTTGATGTTTTTTTTTTGTGCATTCATGTGTTTAATCAAACGTGCCACCTCGTAGGACACATAATTAACTTGAGGTAAATGAATCATTATGGAATGAAATGTAGCTCTCTGTCTAGGCAGTAACCCTGTGATTGCTCTAATTATTACTACAGACTAGCACTGTCATTTATTACAGCACAGCAAATGGATAAACTTGACAACGGTGTATTAACAGAATAGAAACAATTCAGTTAAGGCAAGTTAATACTCATGAGACTCATTCATAACGAGGCTTTTGTTGTAAACATAACATGCACCTTTATCCATAAATGAGTGAAATGCATTTAGAACACATATAATGCTGAATTTAAACATCTACAGTATCCACACAGATTTAATCATGAGCTCCTCTGGTTCTGTTGTGTTTTTTTTTTGTTTTTTTCTTTCCAACATCGCCTGTCACATCACCTCTGCAGAAACGGTTTAGGTGTGTTCTATAATGTCACAGTCAGACCCTCTGGAGCCTTGCAGGAGCACCAGAAAGTAAACACAACCTTTCCCCCCTATACACAGCTTTGTTTTAACTAGATCTTGGCTCCTGTTTCCAATTACCTGTAGCCCTCCTTAAACATACCATGCGGCAAAAATATTCACGTAAATGCAGTGAAGACGGACTATTTTTTTTGGTTTTGTTTTGTTTTGTTTTCGAAGAAATGATCAGATTTTTCAGCATTTTCATTTGTTTTGTGCTTGTGACTTTTTTTTTATTTGCGTATTAGTGTGTCCCCCTCCCCACACACACACACACACACACACACACACACACATTTTGCTCTTGTTGTTTTGTAGCTCGAGAGCTGTCCTTGAGCTCAGCAGAACAAAGTCTGTTTTTAAACTTATTCTTGTGTTCGCATTATATTTATTTTTTTTATTAAAACACAGCAATTTTTTTTTTCCAAATTATTTCCAAAAGGCACTTTATAGTGCCGCATCAATGCGTTTTAACACTGTGTTATTCCTCAAGGTGACTGTGTGTTAAAGCTGCCCCAGAAACACAAAAGAACATTTTTTTTGTTGTTGTTGTTTTTGTTTTTGTTATCCGAGATCAAGATCAATTTTCTGTTTTAACAGCAGTGTGACAGAACGGTGATAATGGGTTTTGGGGAGGAGGGAGGAGAAACCTTAGCTTTATTTAATTGAGTCTGTGTTTTGGATTTGTGTAGCAGTGAAAGGTCGGAGATAAAACAAAAGCAGAAACAAAAAAAATAGAATGCAGTCACTTTATTTAAACACATTACAAATATTAAAGTCCTCGTTTAGATCGTGCCATCAGTTCACATTTTTATTTTCTGCTCTTTTTTTGTGTTATTCTTATAGACTGCCTGGTTTTTAACTCTCCTTTTTTTCCCTTTCCTCACCTTCTCCTCCTTATCCCCCGATCGTTCAGTCTTACGTTTGCAGGGTAATCACTCCCTTCAGCGTCAGCAGGGTGCAGGGTTATTGTCTCCTGTAATTAACTGGTTATCAAACAAGGACAATTCATTAAGGTACAATTAGGGGCTAATTCAGACGGGACACCTCGGTGTCAGGATTACGATGGAGGCATATGCTCTCTCCCTCTCAGCTTTGTTATTTTTAATTCAGACTGACCTGCAGCCTTTGACGGCTTTACCCGCTAATGAATTCACTCACTTTGAAATAATTAGACATCCTTAGGCATGGTAATTTGTTTAAAAGTATCTACCATTGCTCGACTCATTAGCTGTGTTAAATTAATTTGAAATTAAAGCTTCTGGGAGTAGTTTGGGTTATGGTGGGAGTACACATGCGAGAGGTGACGAGAAACATTTTTAACGTTTTTTTTTAAAATCTGCACTGCTTTAAAGTTTATTGTTTCCCATCCTTGTCGTGTCTCCAATAATCCAAACATGTATGATGAAAATGATAATAAGAATATTGTAAATAGAGATGAGTGATGGGATAACATCAGCTGTTTGAGCAAGAGATTATATCCGCCTTCAGCCCAGTTTGTTTGCTGTTCTATGTGTTTGTCTGTTTGTTTATTGACTGGATGCGTTAGCGGCTGCCAGCCTCTGTGTGTTCGGCAGCACATGAATGCCTAATGGTTATTCTACCCCACCTTTTTGAGAGGAGTGACCCTGCCCATGTTGCCACAGACAGTATCTCGCGGAGGATCAGTAATTACCCACTGCATTCGCTCACGCACAAACAACACGCTCTCCTTCATATTAAAATGCTCCGGAGACGAGCTGAGATCTGAGTCTCCTTTATCGATTTAAGGGTGGACTTTCTGCAACTTTGCTTTTGCTGCTTCAAAAAGTCAGCGGCGGCTATATCGAGCCCCGTGAGTGACATGTGATGACATTAACTTGAATTCCCTGTCTCCACGCATCATTTGAGGTTCATTCAGAAGGCTGGAGATTGCCTTTTTTTTTTTTTTTTTTTTGCTCACGCTGTTTTGACTTCTTTTATTTCTTTTTCCTCCTCGTCTGAATGATTTGCTGGGACATCAGCTCTGATTAAGAGATGAGCAACGGTCTTAATAGAGGAGAAGCCTGAAAAGCGGTACACAAAGTGACAAACAGGGTCTCAGTCCTTGTTTACCTGCGCTTCAGTTTTCAACGTATTGTGTGCAATCGTTCTTGACGTTTCATTTTGGTTTGAATTAGACTTTCCCAAAAAGCAAAGGATTCAAATGCATCAACATCATGCAAATGTTCAGGTCTCCTTGACCTGAAAATTGTGCGGTGAACGTATGTGAAATGTTTTTCATCACCGCCGTGACTCCCAAAATTTCCTCCGCATCAGTCAGCGTGGAAGACAGTCTCATTCTAGCCTTTGGCATCAGCTTGTAATCAAACGTTGTTGTTGTTGTGTTTGCTCCTGCAGAGCTACAAGAGGAAAACAGAGGCTGCTAAGAAGGAGTACCTGAAAGCCTTGGCCGCCTACAGAGCCAGTCTGGTTTCCAAGGTAACAGCAGGGGTCACATCTTTGATATACATGGGTCAGCAGCAATATATGGGATAATAAAGTAGATAGAATTCCTCTCGCTTTTATTTCAAGGGAAAGATCTGCAAACTGCACACAGTGCTTTAGCATGCATGCATACTAAATGTATATATTTATGTATACATACATATTTACCAGGTAATATTTGTGAATGTGTGTGTGCTCTAAAGAGAACAAAGTAAATTAGGCCTCAAACACACCCAATTTGTTTCCTGGGGAGAAATGAAAAGTAATAGTGCACATCTGTGTGTGAGCTTATCGGTGTGCACAAGTAAAAGCAGGAGTGGACATTACCTGTCATTTGCTGTCCTCCCGGTGCTTCGTTCTTCCCTGGTGGGCCACTAATGTGTTGGCTGAGGTTTGCTCACATTCACTGCTCTCTCTTTGATGCCCAGAGTATTAGCATTCATCTATCAATGTTTGTTTAAAAGAAAAAGAGAGAGAGAGAGAGAGAGAGAGAGACTAAGCAAACCACTGCAAATGGCTCATATCTGCGAGGTTTTGACAATAGTTGCAACAGTACCAGAGCGGCTTCAGTCGGTGGGTGCGCAGCGTTTCATTTCAGTCCCTCTGCATTGTTCATCACATGCAACCCTAAATTACATTAGCATATTCCAAGCTCCTCCCCCTCGCCCTCCATCCCTCCTCCCCTCCACCGAACGCGACGCCACGCTTCCTCTCGTGCTCATGGGCGGAAAACAAGCACCTTGATTAAGGCATGAATGGATAATTGATCAGCCTCTTCACTGCGACGTACATTCAACTCAAAAGACTATTCTCATCTCTTGTCTCTGCTTCGATTAGACATTCAAGGCATTCTATGCCGAGGCTTGATTGATGCCATGTGCTGGTAGTCAAAAATCTGACTGACAAAAATAAACCTGCAAACCATCTTTCACTCACATTCAGGAGCAGAACTGAACCTCATCCTTCAAAATGACTTTTTTTTTTAAATCCCAAATGAAGGAGTCTTTTAGAGGGAATTGGAGTGGGTGGAATTGGAGGTAATTGGAGGATCATTTGAAGGATTTACATCCTCAGTGTGCACCTGTTGCCCTTTTGTTTTGTAACACTTGTTAGTTTGTTAGAGAGGGAAAGAAAAAAAAAAGTAAAAAAGAAAAAGCTTGATTGCAATCTCCTATATGCCATTAGCCCTTCTCCTGTGTTCATTTGGATCCAAACTCCATAAGTTTGAAGGGAAACTCAGATCATTTTACAAATCTTTTTATTTTATTTTATTCTAATCTTCTTAAACAGATGACGATGAGAAATGCTTCCACACTGTTGAATCCACTTAAAAATAAGCCTCAACATATCAAACCTATCATCTCACTCTCCCCTTCTCCCTTCACCTCATTTCTTCTGTATTTCATTTTCCACTTGACCCTGCAAATGGGCCTGTCCCTCTGCCTTATCCATTCCCTCATCCTGTCCCATTGATTATTTCAGCGATTCAGTTGGATGGATGTGAGCCATTACTAAATAGCAGACCCCCACACATCACCTCAGCCAGTCTGACAGATAATGAGAAACACTGGATATATTTCATACTTACACCTTTGAAAGAAAGCGAAACAGGAAAACTTGGAGAATGGATGTGTGGATAAGAGCGTTGAGGTGGACGGGCAGAGTTAATTAATAATTAAAGATAAATAAATTATGAGAGGAGGCACAAAACCAGTCACTAAGCTGCAATGCATAACACATTTTAAAGTGCCTGTGACATGCATATTCTTCAAAAATAAAAAATAAAATGTCTTTATATTAAAAAAAAACTTGGTTAAATACACAGAATTGTACCCATTTATCTGGAATATTTTCTTTTGAACTTGACTCTGGAAAAGAGAAACAGGACGTGACATTTTTTGTTGTTTATTGACTTCATCTCTATCTGATAAAATAGTCAAACGAAACATCAGATTTTTCACATTTAGATATCCCACCTTGTCTTCACTTCTTGTTACTTTATATGCAATTATCTCATCAACAGTTTATCTCAGTTGTTAAATTTCCAAAATGCATTCATATTATTTAAAAAAAACTGATGTTGCAGGCACATTAAGGTCTTTAGTAGAATTGCATAGAATTAATTAACAGTGTAGAATTTCACAAACACCATATTTTCACATCAATTAAGTTTTTCTCAAAGGGATTATTATCTCTTCATTTACCACAATATATGTAATTGTTGAAAAACATCAACTATTTTTGCTTTTTGCCTACAATAAACTCTATGTCCTTTAATTGTTGGAAAGATTGACCAAATAATTACAACAGAATCCTGAAATGACAAGCAGCTCAAAGACATTTTAATAAGCTCGTGTTTCGTTTGGAGCTGTTATTTTGCAGTCTTGTTGACAAAGCCTTAATAGCAACTTCTGCATTGTTTTGATGCTATTAATTAAGGCTGTCCACCATCTGAAGAAAAACAAATGCACTGCTACAGTTTCAGCTAATAGAAGCACTCTCAGTCTAAAATTGCTGCAGCTGACTAAAACCACCCGTCACTGGCTAATTCCTGGAGCTAAAAGCAGCTGCAAGCGAAGGTGTTCAATTTAGTTGCAGACAAAACCAAATATCTACTAAATGATTATCGTTACTGACATTTTGAAAGAGGTTTTCAGATCTTTTATGGTTAGTGTAACTATTTCTGATGGTTTTTGTCACTCTTCCAGACATATAATGACCCGGTGGAGACAAAAACAGCCCAAACAAGTCAGGCTTCTCCACATATGATGACAGCCAACACTCCCCTGTACAGTGTGCCACCTCCCCCCCAGCCGTCATCACCATACCTGGGCCCCGGGCCCTTCCCTCTCACTGACCTGCAGAGTTACGCAGGACACGCCCCTCGCCACGCTCTGTCGCAGACGCTCAGCCAATCACCGATGCTACCCAGCATTAGTGCCTCTCCACCTTCCTCCTTTCAGATCAGCCCACCACTGCACCCCCACCAGCAGCTCTCCCTGCACCAGAGCTCGCTCCTCAACCAGCCTATCCGCATGCAGCAGGTCCAGTCCCAGCCAATCATCTCCCACCAGATGGGGCTTCAGGCCTCTCTTCACTCCCCACCTCCGGGGCAGCAGGTACAGCAACAATCTCAAGGCATGTGGCATTAAATGTTCCTACTTACAGATGGTTTAACTCTCATGGACACTTTTACTACTTTCAGGGTTTTTCCCACCTTCAGTCAGATTACCAGAAGAGCATCGGAGGATCCCAGTCTCCAGGAGCCCCTGGCCCAGGTCCAGGTGCTGGAGTGGCTCAGACCCACGAGTGGGACGGTGAATACTGCAATCGGGAGTGTGGCAACCACTGCAGGTAAGTTTGGACAGATTATCCAAATCATGTTTTATTATTTGAAGTTGAGTCAGATTAATCTGCCTCAAACAGACAGTAGAGATAGCCAGTAGAGGATGAAGACCACCAAAATGTAGTTCGTACGTCCAGACCTTATTTGGCAGTTCTTTCTCAAAAATTGTGAAGAAATAGTTTAGAAAATTTCATAGATAATACAGAAAACTGACTAGATTGAAAAATGACCCAAACAGGATATAGAGATACCATATCTATGTAGCATCAGGAGAAACTAAATTCATTTTTTTTTTGCACTTCTAGAGACTCCAAGTAACAAAATGCATTTAACAGCTAAAAAGTGCATGATATGTCCTCTTTAAATTATTTACAATAATCCATACATACTGTACTGTATTATTGTTTTTTTTTCTTTATTTTTACTTTTTTCCTGTCTGTGTTTAGTCAAAGTTTAATTTGTTGTTCTGCTTCTTTTTGCTTTGTTTTCTTTCGTGTTGTCTTCCAGTGGCAACATGATAGGCAGGGACAAGCCACTCTACCTCACCTGAACCTGAAGATTTTACTCTGCTGACAAATACGACACCAAGGAGTCTACTCTCATCCACCGCCCCCTCCTCTCCCAGCCCCCCCCCTTATGATGCACACATTTAGATCCAGTGTACTCTTGACATAACATCTCATACATACACACATAGACATTCAGCCACCATACTTCTTTCTCTGAGTAAATCCTGGTTTTCTCAGTTCATAGATTCTGTGATTATTATTATTATTATTTTATTTTTTTGACTAGATGACTACTGTCTGTACCACTCATTGTATTAGCAGTCCCTCGCTGTTTAAATTTGCAAAGCACTTACGATGCATTTCCTCGTGCTCCTCCTGAGTTGTGTGTCTATAAGCCCCATCCGATGCAGGTCAGACTGTAGAGCTCCTCCTGTGTGTCACCATCAAAAGTCCCCTCAGGGACCCCATCCAGCTTTAAGTAGAATGAAAAGAAAAAAAAAATTAATATACTATCTCCATTTCTGTCATTTTTTTTCTTTTTTTAAATTTTTTATTTCTATCGTTGTTGATGCTCGTCTTATTTATTTCTTGCTTGCAGAAATATTTTACTTTTATTGTCATTGTTATTTTTTGTTTTGTTTTTATTTTTTGCCAAAAAAAGTGATGGGCCCTGTAATGTAGAGAAAAATTAACTCCTAGTACGTTCAGCGTAGGCCTTGATGTTATGGTAGCTTTGCTTATGGGCCTGAAGAATCAACCACGAATCTTGAGTGGGGCTAGGAAAGAATTTTTTTTTTTTGCTTTATTTTATTTTATATTAAAGACCCAGTTAGGTCTACCAATCTGTCACAGTGTGATTGTAAATATCACTTTTATGGGATCAAATTTGAGATTGGAAGGTAGATTTGTTTCTTCTTTAATAGTACCTGTATGTTACTGTGTGTGTGTGAGAGTGTATGTCTGAACGTTAGAATGTCCCACATTCATGACGTGAGCAGTTGAGTGTGTGTATGGATGTGTGCGCGTGTGCAGAGGCGTGCGAGTATCTCTCGTGTTTGAGTCTTTCTCGTGAATTTTAACAGCCTTGTGCAGCTGGATTTCAGAAGGAGTATTTCACACTTTCATTCTTGCATTAAATCTGTGCTCACTGGTGTGTGTGTGTGTTTTTTTTTTCCAATAAAGTTCAATCTCAAACCGAATACACAATATATGTCCTGCAGATCATTAAATGGAAAGAGCCAGGTGAGAGAGCCAGAGCATAGAGACAGAAAAGAAAACGCTGTGAGATAAAATGAGATGTAAAAATTTTGGGTGGAGGGGGTGGGGATTATTGCCTCAGAATGCCCACCCCACCCCACCCCACACACACAATTTTGTTTTATTATCTGACCATACCATTGATGTTGTCTCCTTGACATGCAGAAGTGAAGAACTGCAGTACGTGAATGGAGCCATCACATCCACGTTAACAGTGATCTTTTTTTTTTTTTTTTTTTTTTAATATAGGTTTTCTGGTTGGTGTTTGGTTGTGTTGAGCTCATGTTTTTAACTTTTGTGTGATTAACAGAAATGGATTTTGCTGACAAAAAAAAACATCTCGTTTTTATCTCTTCTGTGTAGCAGAATTTCAGTTTTAGTTGCTGCAAGACAATAACATTTACAAGTTGTGTAAACGAAAAAAAGAAATGAAATAAAACCTGCCAACTGTAGTTATTTTATTTGTAAAGCCAGTATTGATAAATATTTGAAATGGTTATCAGTACTTTTTTTTTTTTTGCTAGTTGCTCATCAGCTGTTTGACAGGTTTTCTTATTTATGAAACAATAATTAGATCACTCTTTGCTTCATACAATGGAGGTGTATTTTTATTCTTACTTGACTTGTTTTTTTTTTGCTCTTTGCTTTGGTTTGATATATAATTACGATGATGATCACGACAATGACTTTTGTTATTTTTTTATATTTTGGATGCTGCCTTTTTTTCTTTCCTTGCCAGCAGCATCAGTTCCTGTCACAATGCTTCTTTTATTTCAAACCTGCATAATAAAGTTAAAAAAAAAAAGTTTAAAAGTGAACATGCCACATGTCTCTTCATTTCCCTGCGGGCTGATTTTCTTATTTTGTCTCCAATTAGATGATCACACGTTTTATTGAAGATTTGATAATCGCTATCATCAAGATGCACAAACACCCCCCAACTTACTCTCCTTTACATTTACACTTAAGGGGGTCACATTAGTAGCTTATATTTATATTTAGCCCTGTTGGCATTAACTAATTAACCATGGATAGACAGAATGTTTAGCAGCCAGCTTGGATATTGCCAGTAAACTATCTTAACAGGAGAGCAGATGCGAGAAGACGTTTGCTTAGCTTGTGAAAGTAGTGCATCGTAGGCGTCTAGTGTCAGATAAAGAGAAACAGAAAAATGCAATGTGCATACCAACTCAGGCAGCCGTCCAAGTGCTGCTTTTACCCCAATAGCACACAAGTCTTCTAGGAGACTTCACTAGAGAGGCAAGGAGAGATTGAAATGGAACTGTCACAATCCCTCCATTCAATGTTTTATTCATTTTACGCCCGCCTGCCGTCTCTTCTTCAGTCGTATTGAATTGGCAAATAGATCATTATTGGACAATTGGAAAACCTGCCACTTTGTGATATGACACATTATATGAAAATCTCAGTCATACATTCTTAATGCAGTGTCAGATAACAGGGGGGTTGGATGCTGCCACAGACTGTCTGTTGTGTTCCTCCTGTCTTGTGTTTTAATGAATATCTTCTAATGAATATCCGAGGCTGTGTGTGTTTTTTCTTCTTTGTGTAGACGTTGCCCCTCTCTTTGAGTTGTTGGCGTTTAAAATAAGTTGAATTTATCATATCTATACCACTTTTAGAATACAAAAAAAACAAAAAAAACATTGCATGCATGCCCCCTGTCATCTATAGCGGCACAGGCCCTCATTGTCTAGTGAGTCTGTAGTAAATACAGCAGGCAGAGACTATCAATTTGACAGTTCTGTCGGTGCCTTTAATCCCATTCCTCACCCCTGAGCCAAAGCCATGAGGCCAACTGAAGTGAAAAACAGCAATTTATAGTGGAGGATATCAACATCATTGTGCAATGCAGTGATTCTACATTTTGCATAGGTTTTAAAAAGTTAGTGCAGCAACATATTACATGAAAACAGTGTAAAACTTTCTGTGAACTGTTTCCCACTAAGATTTTATTTATTGTACCTAAATTAGAAAAACAGATATTTCAAGGCTTTTAACAAAATATGTATCAAAATAGGCTTATTTGTAAACACACAATGATCAAATGTGGAAGCATTTACTAACTGAAAAAAAACGATTTGCTTGCGTCAATGTTAGTTCACACATTTATTAAAGTAACCACAAACCAGGTGAGAAGGATATTACGCAAATTGTCGACGTGAACCTTGAACTCTAACTACAAGCAAAGCCCTGCAGCCTTCAGTCAGAACCTGTCGGTTGCAAACTTTGACGCTGCGATGGAGGAACAAACGGCAGGAAATGTGGGCGGTTTTAACAAGAAATGGGTTTCGTTTTTGTGCTCAGAATCACTTAAGGTTTCTTCTTTTATGCTGACTGCACAGCACATGATAAAATATTCAACAGAATAAGTAGAACATTTGATGCTGAAGTTTTTATATAAATGTGTATATATATATATCATACATGGCTTTTATCTAATATTAGTTTTGCTAAAAAGTAAAATGTCAAACTTTTATCTGACAATTTGAACAAAATTTTCTTCTTTTTTTTTGAGCAAACCAGAAAGTTTTTATTTATTCATTTATTTTCAGTTTGTGTACTTCTACACAATAACCCCAAAATAAACAGAAGATGACTATCATAACACCTCGAGCATGTCATGTGGCATGAAACAAACTTGTGGTTTCACACCATCAATGTTCACCTTTTCCAACAAGTTTGCAACGTCAGTTTCTGCAACCATTAGTGATTGCTTGTGGCGACCAAGAACTGGTCAGTTCTTGTTTTTTATTAAAAACATTACAATATTTTTTATTTATTTTTTATTTAAAAGTCGGCGTTTAGTCTTTTTTCGTTTACTTATAAATGTCCCTGTGAATCATTGTGAAACATCAGGTGATTGAGAATTTCTCTCTATGACTGAGGTAAACCAAATTTGAATTTCTCAATATCAAATTGGCTTTAGGGTTGCACTTTTCTGAGGTCATGGACCCTTTTTGCTCAAACAGATACTTGACATTTAAAATGGCACTTATGGACAGCAATGGGCAACAGGACCCTCTGAGCTTTAATGTGCCGTTCTGCTGCTTTTGTTGATGTTTTCAAAAGGACAATTATGGTTCAAAATCAAGTCTTTCTTAACTTTGTAAATAAGCTCTTAACCCTGACAAACCCTGCATCGAACAGCACTGACAAATACAAAATATGTTGAACTGAGACTTTTCCATTAAACCTTAATTTATTATGTAGGATCTGTAAAACATTGTTTAATAAATCACTGTTCCAACATCCATAGTATTTTTTTAAATTACACTTTTATATAATTAAATAAATATAATAGAGTTTATTCATGAAGACATGGTGACATTTTTCCGTTTTATGTTAAATCAAACCATTTAGTTTTTTTTATGCGCACAAGTAAGTTGTAGTTAAGAGCATGAGGCCAACCCCAAGAGACAGAAGGATTTCTTAATCAGAAGTAAAGTTCCCCTTTCGCAGTTTTTCTCCCCCTCCTCATATTTGTCTGGAAATTTCATAGAACCGGAGTCTTCATCCTCACCGAGCCCACCGTGTTCACTGACTAAGAGCTGAAATAATAAAGCTGCACATTT